>JWHW01056731.1:0-18492 GCA_000931545.1 Papilio glaucus
CTTATCACATGAAGCGAGAGTCGTCCCAAGAATAGCTTGATGGTGAAACAATTATTAAATGGTTTACTGATGAGACGCTCTGTCCAATAAAAGACGTAGACGTTCTCAAGTGATTGGCCATCTATATCGAAATTGTTCGGTTCCATTCAATTCGCTTGAACCGACATTTGTATAACTTGCCTTTGTTGAACTTCATCCGTTTGTAATCGGTCTAGGTATATTATAAACTGTCATCAAATTGTGAACTTAACGAATTATTGACGATTAGATTTCTACAGTTTATAATCGGTCGAGAAATGACGCATCCCTAGTCCTATTCTAAAATAACGAAGTTCAGAATCGCTTGGTGACATAACCATTCACTACTTACTCCTTTATCTAGATTTAACCTAATTGCTAGTCGAGCCTTTATACTAGCTGTACCCGTGCGTCACAATTAAACGTAAAGAAACAAAAATGGCACATTCTGATACTCGTATTCATTTGCCAATGAAAGTACAGGATGTTGTCACTCCCAAAGCATCCTTCAAGCCGATACCAAGTAAGTTCAAACACAGACAGGATTCCGGGAGTAGGTACTTGAAGAAAAAAAAAGTTGTAAGGATTTAGGAATAGATCGTGTAGTGTAGAAATTATTTTTGTCATATTTTTATTATTTCTATTATTTGTAGATAACCTAAAATGTTTAGACATGTCCGGAATGTGGGGCGATGAGCGTCGTGAGCTCGCATTCCGCGCCGCCGTCCGTATCGCGTTACTTACTCATTTTGATACAATCTTTTACTTTACCTATATTTTTATTAATTCATTTACCTCTTAAAACTTCACTGAGATCGGTGATGCAGTGCAGAAGATTTTCACCAATTCATTTTGCAATGGGCAACAGGGAATGATAAAAGAAAATACTCTAGTTGCATGTAAATTAAACGTAATTATAAAATAAATGATACGGACAGAAAACATTTCTTTCTGGTATACGGATACAACTAAAGGAATGTATCCATACTACATGATCCATTCAGGGGATGGGGAGGAAGGTCTTGAACGCTTGGTCACAGGGGGGCGGGTTGGGCTTAGGTTTTCGTCACGTAGTCGATATCTTCTAAGAAATTTTTCGAGCTGTATTCAAATATGGCGCGTTTAACGTTTATTAAACTCACGTTAACTTTTGTTTACAAAAAAATGATTTAAAACTATATTAATCTAATTATGGAATACTATGTGAAGACTAGAGGCGAGGGGATTGGCTCATACTACTGGTCGTCACTGAAATGGGGGAGGGGGGTAAAATTGTAAGATACACGTAGTATGAGTGTACTCATTAATATAAGGTGTAATGTAGTTTAAAAAAACTAAAGGAACGAAAAACATGCGAATGTTAAAAAATACAGCTCCTTAACTAACAACACCTAACAACGTAAAAATTAAACTATAAAATATAACATAGAAATTAATTAAACACTGGAGGTAATTTACTTTATTTTCTACTTTTGTTAAGTCTTTAAAAGACATCGAAGTCCTGTGGCACCATAGCTTCTGTGTGACAAGGGTCACATGCTTCTAAAAGGAAAGCAAAAAATAAGCGTATACATCTGGCAACACATATTAATGCAGACGGATTGTCGTCAATATTTTATCTGTAATAATAACAAAATCGGATAACATCCGTCTAAGGACGGGGTGATTGGGTTTACACACTTAAAAAATTGGACCTATTATCAAAATCAGTGATTTTTTAGCACCTACGATCTAGCAACAGCGCATAGAGTAAACTGTGTCGCAACGCTGAGCTTTGCTCAGTTTTCTCGTGATCTTGGAACACAAAGCGATGTGGCAACGATGTTTATCTGGATGCCTGTTTGTTTCTTACGACCGATCCGATTCTAATCTCGCCTTGTTAAACTGCAAGTTAAGCTGTTAGGAATTTAGAGATCGGGCTGTCACAACTATATTTATAGTCAGGCTTTACTCGATGCAGTAGAGGAAGTGATACGAGTTTTGAGTTGACACTTTAGCCAACCACAATTTCAGTTATAAAGTAACATATAAAAGATTTTATGGTAAAAGTCGGTAAATGAACTGCGCGCAGATGTTAAGAGACGCGGAGAGTAAGAGAATGCCAGTCATTATATGGAAAAGGGAAGAAAGGAAGTGCGTAAGGCATCCCTCGAGGATAGGGGATGGGGATGGGGGTTCGCACTTACTAATCACATGTGTCTCGAGGACTATTATAACGATGATCATCATCATGAATGGCACAGCAAATTTTATAATAAATAATAGATTTTTGTACTCATGAAATAACATTAGTGTTCGTTTTTACAGTTAAATCCCAGCTTCAATGTTATGCAACGAATTCAGTCAATTTCGTTATAGATATATTAAATTATAGTATACTTTCTTTCGTACAATTTTTTTGTTATTAACTTATGTAAGAAATAAAAACCGACGACTACCCGCCTTGTGACAAATGGCCGCGACGCACACAGCCAGCGGGGAGCACGGTCGCGTTAATAAAGGCCGTATTAAGCGCCTCCGAATTAGTCGTAGTTAGTTGTTTAACGGCCGTCTTTATGTCTGACTACTTAAACAATTTCAACTGGCCGACATTACTAACCGGTCAATGACGATACCGTTGTATTATTGTAGTGTTCCGTATTATTAATTTAATAATTATGTTTGAATATTAAATGATTCATAATACCTTTAGTAATTCGTAACGACGTAATATACGGCGCTATAAGATGAAAAAAGGTTGCAAAAGTTAACAAAACCTATTAACTGTACAAAATCTAGACTTATCACCATTTGATTTTACCAATTACTTATCACCAGGTGGCAATAATCATACAAGGTTTGTAAGAAAAGGGATTCTTACAAACCTTGTAAGAGTAAAAACCACGAAATTTTAAAGTTATAATAATCATACAAATTATTTTACTCGATTTCTGAGATTCGATGCGGGTTTTCCAGATTCGTGATTAATTCACCCGACTACTTGACTTTTTCTCTTGACTTCGATAAGTTTCTATACTAGTAATCTATATGTGTACAAAATAAGAAACTGACTTATACATTAATGTTCATCCTAAACTACTAGGCCTAGACCTTACTACTAGACCTAGACAAAGACTTCTGTTCTAACTTCTATTACATAGGCGAGCACTAAAAAAATCTTAATTCAACCCCTTAAGTAGGGGATAAAAGTTTGTATACACAAAAAAAAATCAATTTTAAGTTGATCTTAGGTATCAGTTTAGGTTGAACAATCGTTGGTTAATTTAAATCGCACGGGTGAAACCGCGGGGCTCAGCATGTGAATAAATAAAACACGAGACAAATTTGTCCTTCATTTTCAGAGAAAAATGACACATAAGTAAATGTTATTTGTATTGTTTTAACTTCGCCCACGAGACGTGAGAGTATAAAAAAATAATTCAACAACTGTTATGTTGCTTAGAATGTTTACTGTGGGTTCCCACTGGCGTAAATCGTGTCGCGATACAAGCTTCCTCTCTATCTTTCTCGCTGAAAAAAACTGAGATGACAATATGTTTTGTGTGGATGTTTTAGACAGTGTAAACGTACGATTTTATTAGTTTCTCTGAGTGCATGGAAATATTTTGTAAGCCTTTCCTATATTTTAAGACCAGATACGACACGGTTTAGTGGAACCCTAATAAATGTTAAACAGGAGGCGCCCCTATGACAACGTTCGGCCAAAGATTGGTGAAAGAAAGGCCCGAAGCGAGATAGTGGTGACCGTCGGCGCCATCTCACATCTCCCCGCGATAACACCTCGTATAAATCACGGCCAGTACTCAACTGTTGATAATACAAGTCCGTCTGATAAAAAGGAATTAATCAGCGAGGGCTCGTGAGGACCTAATGGATTCTTAATGCGGCGACGGCCGACAACTGTTTGATGGAAAAAAAAAGGGAATAACTAATCCGACCTTATCTGTCAGGTTATGTGTAACCCGATGCTGTACTTAGTAACTCGCCTGCTCGCGTGATGCTTGTATTTACATATTATTTGTTATTACTTTCTTTAAGTAGTAAAGGAAAGACAGTACAACCAATTATTCCTAAGGAGGGTTGGCGTCAGGCGGCCAGTCGTAAAAACTCTAGCCAAATCCCATACAGTACAGACTGCGGTCATACTGTGCGGACTCTACATAACTTGGAAAAAAGGTAGGGATATGATGAAGTAGTAAAGGTAAAGATAGATACATCGCCTGGGCGCTAATAGGAGGTATTCTTTCAGGGTGCATGAGTTTTTCTTTCACTTCTGTATCGGCGAAAACTCGATAAATCAAACTTGTACAAACAGACGTTACTTAGTTGCTATATGAGTACGTACAAGCGTACCCAATTTTACATGATCTTGAGTATTTGTATTCTGTAAGACTTAATTCTGTTTAACAGAAAAAAAAAATTTTTTGGTCTTAATGTGCCGAAACTTTATTTATAAAAGCCACCTAAGGTACGTACTCCATTCTTAAAATTATACATCGAAGGCCACTGACTAGCTAAGTCACTATACCGGGGTTCACACGGCAATTTGTATAGTGTCAGCATGACGAACCGCCGGAGAATGCGCGGACCGACCGCAGTGTTGACACGAGGACTTTTTGAAAACAACCATTCGGTAATTACTTTATCCTACTTGAAAGCATCCTGCTTGCTCTTACACCCTTTGGAAGTAACAGTGAGAGCGTATCCAATACATTAGAGCTCCAAATTCCATCAACATTATTTTTCACAGGCGTATACTTTTGGTGATTTTTTTTCCTTGCATGACTGTTGCATGATCTTCGTGCTTCGTGGGCGTCTTTCTTTTTATTGCAGATGATGGCAAACGAGCAAGCAGTTCACCTGATATTAAGTGACCCCTACCCGTCCAATCTTCTTCCCCTTTCGATCCCATCCTTTTTAAAAAAGGTTGGGTAGTAGAAGAGGACTGAAATTCAGCCTCCGGCATCTGCCTCGTCATACGAAATACAGAAGCACATACTTCACGCCTGTCTTAGTAAGTAAGCCTGTAAGGTCGTGGTATTTCACCAGTTATTGTTGCGTTTAACAGCCAAATGTGTATTAATGACTCGAGTAGTGATTCCAAGCAAAAACGACTTTGGGTCCTATAAGAAAAGACCGAACTTATACCTTAAAGGTTTGCAATGCACTTTAGTGATGTTTTGAATTTTCTTGGGAGGCGGTGACCACTTAATATTGTCATTTAATATTTTCTCATTTGCTGTATAATACTATAAAAGTTTATTTTACGAGATTATTTAAAAAGAACAAATATAAATCCACCATCTCTCTCGCAATCACGAAGTAAGGGCTGCGAACCATCAATTTAATGTATAATAACAATCTTACACACACTGAACAGTTGCAAGATATTTGTAGGCGTCAGCGAATGCTGGACAATGTGACAATAGGTGCTAGTGAACATGACGTCACAATGTGGCATGGAGCCGTGACCCGCGCTCTACTGCCTCTCGAGGGCAATGATAGCGTATCTATTGAGTCGCTATCACTCGATCAATGCGCCTGATCGTATCTAAAACTCAATTTCACTCCTGTTAATGTTGGATGAAATGTCGGACACTTTTTTTTAATTACTTCGATGTCGTATAATCCTATGATAGATACAGGGTTATCGGAAATGTAGATATTGAGAGATACAAGTTTTTTTTGTATATGTGTAAGTCATGATTTATTTAACTTAACAAAATCTTAATTTCCTTACTTAAGCGTACATATAACGGCTTTAATTAGGATTTATATTTTATACTTGAAATTAAATGTAATTTTTTACCCAAAAATAAAGTAACATAAAAAGGAGAGAAAACAAAACAACAGAAATGCACTAATACGTCAATCATTTAACTATTTTTGTCCCAAAAGTGAGTGGCAGTGTTGGCAGGGGAAGTCCCAGGAGAACTTATATCGGATTAGTAACTTACGGTATGAGGAGTAACCATAACCGACTAGCGTACCTACGTATATGGATGTACAAGAAACGAGAGAGGTATGCCAGGATCGCGTCAAATGGAAATCAGTGATCCCTGCCTACCTCTCTGGGTTACAGGAGCCCGCGCATATATTAATAACCAAATTACTCCATAAATGACTCTCTTACAAAAGTATTTATTAATCATGACATCTAATATCATAAAAACCCAATAATTATTTACAATCCAATCGATTATTACATACTTGAATGTAATCGATTTCGCTAAAATCGATTTAAAACGTTTTAGACGTGCAATTTGTGCGGAAGCAATGCAGCGAGATCTCGGCTGATATGAAGCGATCAAATTACATCGCACTGTGGGTATCGCCACGTAGCCACCGCGATATTTGCTACTAAAGGGGGTCCTAAATATATTAATAACACCTTTTGATTTTCCATACAATAGTTTACTTAACTTACTTACTTAAATTAATCGTCTTAGGTCGAGTATTTTCAGTTATTCGTTGATCAGTCACTTTATAATATTTTATCATACAAAGTCATAAGGAAGCAACGCGTTACGTCACACTTCAAAAGCAATATTATACGTGCAAGAAGCGAAGTATTAGAGAGAGGTTAGTCAGTACCCCGTCATAACTGTGCCCGAGACGGCCCATATTGCTTTGTGAGGCTAATTGGATGGAGATGGTTATCGTGCCGGCTGATAAAATGGTATAGATAACATTCTGTAGTGACTTATTAAGGTCGTTCCCAGAATAATATTAGATTGTACGATAAACGTACAGCCAGTGTGTGCGAGTCGGGTGGCGTTAGCAGAAACGTCCATCAAACATTTATATTTTTTTATTTGAATTAAAATTTAGACCACCATTATTGTTTGTGAATTGTATTTATGAGGAAGTGAATCAAGTATCTTAAAAAGGAATATGAAGATTGTTAAAAAGTTGAATAGGGGTGTTTGTGATTGCGTCTTTGGATGATTCACGACACGAATGTGTGGTGAAATCTTCTTAGTGGTGCGACGTAACACTTCGTTGAATTGAAGTTGATTTTACAAAAAGTTTTAATATATTTTAGAATTATCTGTGAGCCTGTACAGGCAAGGAACACATGTTGTTAAATAGTATGCATGTCTTTAACGATGAATGTGACGGTATTTTTTATATTTATTTTAAAATATTACTTATTTTTTTATTTGTAGAAGAAGCGAGAGAGGTGTACCAGGATCGCGCCAAATGGATATCCGTGATCTCTGCTTACCCAACTGGATTACGGGGGTGAGCGTATATTTATTTATATTCAACTTTTTAAAACAACCTTTATAAACAACAAAAACATTTTTAAATAATCTCGTTAAAAGAACTTTGTTTGCTATCGGTACTCCAACCCTATCAGCGATCGCTACAACGGATCGCGTTGTGTAGTTTTTGCGAAATTGGCCGATCCCGATCGAGCTTTATTCAGCTCCACTTGATTCCCTGAAACGCGGCGATAGAGTCCCGGCGCGTCCTGTCGGCTATCGCACGTCTACATCTCTGGAGAATGTCACAATAACATGTGAATTGATGACCTATGCGCGGGATATCAAACAATACAGCGTCACACAAGCACAAGGCCACGGTCACACACAAGCGGACTTCGTCACTAATTGGATATTTTTATATAAAACACTTATTGGATGGTTTAATGGTAGAAATTTTATATGTTAAGTGCAATTGTCAAACAACAAAATTTTTTTTTTTAAATATAATGTAAAAAAATGTATTGTATGAAAACACCATTTTTAGTACGCGTGTTAAAAATAGGTAGTTTGGAATTCTGTTGTACGAATGGGCCGGCTCGACCGGTGAAATACCACAATGTCACAGAAAACAGGCGTGAAGTAGAAGTAGTCTGCGTGTCGTCTGATGAGGTCTCTTCCCCTTCCCACCCTTTCCTATTAGGGATAGGATGGGAAGGGGAAGAAGATGGACAGGAGAAAGAAACATACTAGTTTCCGTTTATCCCCTTCTCCGTCCATTAAAGGTATGCAAAACGTCTGCAACTCATAAACTTGTTGCAGATGCCTATGGGTAGCGGGCACTTAAAATGAGGTGACTGCTGCGCTCATTTGCTACCTTCTTCTATAAAAAATCTCTATTCACTATGCATTTGTTATATTGTTGATTCAACAATATTTTTAATTTAAGGTGCTATTTCAATCTTGTATTTATTATTTACTAGGATATGTACATAGGCTTGGAATTTGTCTTAGATGTCAGGGAAACGAAAACAATTTCTATGAACAACTTGGTCATGAAGTAATGAGAACTTTAAATGTTAATTGTCAAGGTCTAAAATTGCTTGTTATTTTGTTGAGGTACGCTGCAGTGTTATTGAGGTATTTATTACGCGTGTAAGTTGTGAACGCGAGTTGGTAAGAGCCTTAATGTGTTCTGAATTAATATAACATGCGTCACTTTTGTTCATTTTTATTTGAGAACCGAATATTTGTCGATCGCTTTATTACATCTAGTCTGGAAGCTTCCGAAGTTTTTATAGTACTTATATGTAGAACTTAGGAACGAATTATGTTTAAAGGTTCTTGCACATTTTAGGGTTAGAGGTTTATTATTTATTTCGCTTAATCTATTTATATAAAAAAAGTCATATTAGTAACATCATTTATAGCTTACAAATGGCTGCAGTTTTTTTTTAATTTGTTGGATTTGTCTACGACCGAATAGCAGAATGACTGATAAAAATTCAAGATAATGCATTTTCTCACATACATTTAATTATATCGTATATTTCACGGTGCTTGAAGGGCATAAGCCTGAATGCAACCCAACCAGCAATAAATACTAAACGAATACTAAGTACTAAGTAACTACTACAAATTTAAACTAATAATGTACAACATAAATCATTTCTAAGGCGGATTGACGGGTCAGTTAATTTCACAATTGCTTGCTTCTTTGCCACCTTCTCATGCAAAAAACAAAATGTGTTAAGAATAATAATAGCCGTGTTAAACTTAAATAAGTTCGTCTTAAACAATGGGGTTAAAATTCAAAGCTCAAAGTAGATGTCGCGACTGTTGAGTGTTCCTTCTATTCGCCATTGTTTTTTGTTTATTTTTGTTTTGCGACGATATTTTTTTCATATTATTAACAGAAAATGTATTCAATGTGGAATGTAGATGAGCTTAAAGCCGAATTAAGAAAAAGAGATGCCTCTTCCTGTTTTTCCTTCGAACAACCTTCTCCCACAGCTTTCTTCGCAAAGGATTTTAAAGAAATATATGAATTCCTATATTTTTGCAATTAATAAATACACAGCGTGTTATCATAAGAAAATAAGGAATAAAGTGTATCGGAGGTAATATTTTGTATGAAGCTTGACAGATAGTTGGGTAAATCCAATAGTAGCGACATCTGAAGTGAGCAAAAGGCGGTTTTTATCCCCATTTACACATTCATGTACAATTACACATTGCCACAAGCGATTCTTTGTATTAACGTATTGTGACTGATACGATGATGAATTCAGAATAAAATATAAACACGATACCCGTTGACCGCGACATGAAATCACCGTGTGAATCATTACCACCGATAGAGGGCGGTGACGTGTCGCCACGAAAGATGTACGCGGTGCAAGTGTTCGTCGGTGAGCGAGAAAGATTAGGAAAAGCCGTTTCATCAATGCTATGCGTGTTTATATACTAGCAGTTGCCCACGGCTTCGCACGCACTCCTTTGTTATTTTCCACATAATCTATATATATCTAATCTATATATCAGTCCTTTTTAGCGCGATTACCTAAATAGAGAGATAATAGTTTGTATGTAGAAACTACCCGTGAAGCTAGGGCGGGCTTTGATTTAAACAATTATTACATTTTGTTTTTGTGTCTACATCGTATTTTCTTAATAAGCATTTTGGTTTCATAATGGTAGGAATGATATGAATGTAATCTATTATTTCTTTAGTTTCACCATTTTGACGTCAAGAGAGACTTGATCGGAATTTATTTAACCCTTAAAAACCAAATAAGGTTTAAAAATTATTGATCATTTCTGGTCACAGATTTTTATGCCATTTATAAATATAATAAGGTTATAACAGTGGTAGAGCCAGCAACAATAACATCAGTTGCGCGAATGGGCCGGCTCGACCGGTGAAATACCACGATCTCACAGAAAACAGGCGTGAAGTAGAAGTATTTCTGCGTTTCGTCTGACAAGTGAGGTGTCGGAAGACTAATCCTAGTCCTTTTCCTAGTCCTTTTCCCCTTCCTATCATTTTCCACACAAGAAAAGGATGGGAAGACCAAGAGGATTTGACGGTGGAGGGGATGGTTAGGAAAGAGAAACATCCTTTTTTTGGGTTTTCCCTCCTCTGTCCAGTAAAGGTAGATCACGCATCTATAACTTGTTAGCTTGTTGCAGATGCCCATGGGTACAGCTTATTTAATATTGGATAACCTGCTAGCTCGTTTGCCACCATATTCTATACAAAAAATGATATTACACAACTGTCAAAAATGAATTTAATTATAGGTGCGGCCTACGAATATGGCGGGATCGTAGCATCTTAATCTTTTAGCTTGGACCACAGGAAACGGATCATATATACGGCCGATTACATCCTTTGTTGTGTCAAAGAAAAGGGGCGCTCACTATCGGCGCACGATACTGAGATCCTCGGTCACCGATACCCGGGGACAGTGTTACTCTAATGTCAACAAAAATTCCGTAGCATCCGTAGATCACATCCAAGAATTCTAAAGTACCAAGTCAATTTCGTACACGAATTACTTGTAGTTAAGATCAAAGTCGATATAGAAAAAGCTCACGCCGTTTTCCTACGGAGGTAGGAATAATAGACTTCTATTCGTACAGTCCTTGCTCTTTTATTTGAAAATTCTCCGAATGCCGAACATATGGTTTTATCTGGATATATTATATTTGTAAAAATATCTAATGTCATATTTTTTAAATTGATGGAATGTTTCATGCTTCCATGCTTGCAAGTAGTTTTTATACAGAAATATCAAAATTTTTAGGGCTCCGTACCCAAAGGTTATCGTAACCTAAGACTACACTGTCTGTTCGTCCGTCTGTCTGTCACCATGCTGTATATCATGAACCGTGTTAGTTAGACAGTTGAAATTTTACAAATTATGTATTTCAGTTGCCGCTATAACAACAAATACTAAAAACACAAAATAAAATAAATGTTTAAGGGGCTCCCATACAACAAACGTGTTATATACGGAACCCTTCGTGCGCGAGTCCGACTTTTACTTGGCCGGTATTTTTTTTAGTTTATACTCATGCTATGGTGAGTCTCGTAGGTCAATAATTTAATCGGCGGCATCTATTTAACAGTGAAAAATTTCCAAACATAGCTACTTAAGTTCAATAATGTTTCTAAGATTTAATTACACAATTTATCCTTACACACCGAATGTGACACCTTATATAAAACTGAGCATCTATCGCGATCGAAACATTTAGATATGTAGTATCATAATACGGGGAGCTGTATGGGTGGGCGCGCGCCCGGCTCATTTGTCAAACGCGGCCCGCTACCACGATACGCGCCCGCCCTTTGTGTGGCGAGCGAGATTGGATCGCCATAACAATGGGGACCTAGTGTTTTATACCTTTAAACAGTTTTAAACATTTGTTATTCACGACAAAGCTCGCTCAAGACTTAATTTAGTGAGGATCGTGTTGCAGCCCGCAGCGCGTCTCTTGTAACTTGTACCGTATAAAGGCATTCTCTTTGATTTAAAAGATCGGATTAGTCAGAGATATTTATTTTAAATTCCTCATAGTATCCATAAATCTATCCTTTTGTCTGGGTGCTAAATTAAAACAATTAATACTTTATCAGGATTACCTATGAAGTACCAAAATAATCCTTAAGTAAGTCAAAATTGCAAGCACAGATTGAAAATTGTAATGAGCCAAGAACAATCTTTGTTAAACAATTGGTAAGAAACAAGAGTGATTTCATTATGCCAAAAAAGCTTGTGTAGCCTGACACACAGGCTTGGAATTGTGTCAAAAATTGACTTTAGTTAAGTATTACATTAGTGATGCGTTATTGGACAACTTTTGAGCATTCGGGGTTGGTGTGTGTTTGATAAATTAAACATGAGGTACATTCAACACATGCATATAAAACAGTTCATTCTTCAACACAATACATTATTAGCACCAATAAACTAACCAAGACACCACCACGCAAGGCAATCTTCTATCATATCGCTAATCTTCTTATCGAATTCCGCGTCAGTACAGCATAGTATACGGACCAGTGATATGTAAACGTCCATGTATCGGTGCGTAATCGATGGAATCGTAGGTGGCCGGCGTGGTGTCGGTAGTCACTTTCTCGTTTATCAAGTACAGTCGCGAGCATTTGTTACTCCATTGTGGGCCAGTCGCCGTTTTTGTCCGTGTTTTTTTCACGTCCGATAATATTGTTCTCTCGGATCAAGAAGATTAAAATCTGATTTCTTTTGTACGTTATTAACAATTGTCGGGGCGTTCGGGTTAAAAAATGGCCCGTCGACTTTTTGACTGTGCGCCATGAACCGTTTATACCGAAATCCTGGTCGAATAAAGAAACTTCAATAAATGATTATAAAACATGAGTTATTACTTGTGTTTATATTAAGTGATACGTTGCTTACTTAATAGACAGAGGAGGTGATAGACAGGAATAAGGATATTTCCTTTTCCCCATTTTCCCCTCCCCGTTCATGCCTCTTCCCTTCCCATCCTATCCTTATTAGGAAAGGATGGGAAAGAGAAGAGGACAGGCCTCCAGCACATCACTCATCACGTTAAACGCAGAATAGTTCTACTTCACGCCTGTCTTCTGTGAGGTTGTGGTATTTAACCAGTCGAGCCGTCAAATCGTTAAACAGATGTAGTGGGTGCGCGCTCTACCACTGTTAAAAATAGACAAAAGACTAACGTTCTAAAGGCTTAATGCTCTGGGTACTATTTAGTTTAAATTTAATCTCTTTTTGTATGTATTTGTCAAGGTTATTTGTCATCAATAGCTTGAATAAAAAAGGATAGCTGACTGCGTAATTCACAAGCACCATTTCTTATAGCTTTTGGCACAAAAACGCGTTATTCGACATAGTTTACTACGCCCTGCCGCTGTGCGTTTTGGCAACACGATCGTCGATACACTGCAGCTTGTTTTGTTGTTAAATTGCAAACCAAGGATAACACAACAGTTTATCGTATTTTAATATTGTTTTATATAACGACTTAATGGTCAGCAACAGAATATAGACGTAATTTTTCCTTTAAAATTTATACCGTACCCATAAATACTATAAATATTACAAATATTTATAAAGGTTAAATGAATTTTCAAATACCAGATCTTAAATAAGGAAAATCAGAACTAAAAAAATCCGAGCTCACACATCAATCCTCAGCCAATGGATCTCCACTGTTTTACTAAGACCTCCATTAATGATCACCATAAAAATCGACCCCTCACTGTCTCCATCTGGTGGATTCACAAGTTACCAGAAGTTATATGAAACAATTTGACAGGTAAACCTCATCATTTTAGTAGGCTAACAGGAGGGTAGGGTTTTTCGCCAGTATGTCCTTTCCATTGCAGCCTTCTGTAGCCTCAAGGTTTCGACTGGTTTTCAAGAGTCAGAGAGGTGTCATTCGATTCGTAATCTCCCCTAGAGCATAATATGGGGTACAGTCAGTCGGGTTTATTGTTTTTTTATTGCCTATTGCTCGCTAAAGTTGACAGTTGGAAATTCGATCCTAGCGTCCACTTCTAAACCCAGATATACAACCACCCAAGCATTCGTTATCATAAAATTGTAACGGCACATCGCATCCAATTGTAGGTCTAACAACATCCTGTAATGCATGACGACGGCGGAGACTTATTCGGAATCGAATGGCGGACCTATCGCGGCCAATTCTCGCACGCTCGGCCAATGCCTTCATTTACATGTCCCATTTCCTTAACGGCCGTGTTCAAGAATAGTGCAACCGCCGGACAGTTGTACGGTGGCGTAATGTGTGAGCGGTAGCGGATCCTTAAATTCATCTTCTATATACTTTAGATCGTATAAACAAAATAAAAATCGTCTCGGTAGCTAATACATAAATATAATTATTCAATGTGTAATAAATGTTAATGTCTAAATTGAATTAATGTTTTATATGTAAACTTCGGTCTAAATATCCTCAGACATCTTAATCTAACCACTTTACTTGTAGAGAAAAATGCAAAACATTAATTATTCGTGCTAGAAACAAGCCTCAAATAGTATTCTGTATCTACTAATAATTTTAAATAATAAGTCATTATGTTTAAATTAAATAAAATGTAACAGTATTTTTTTCAAAAGAACCAAAATAAATTTTAATAAAAACGCTACCGGTTATGCCTTACGCCAAGCGACGGCAGTACATTTTTCGTTTTTAAAAGTGGCAAATTACATATAAGAAATGTGCAATTGCATTAGAGTATTAACATTTTTATGGGCTATATGTTTCGTTAACCGTTGCTTTTGGCAATTGATGGCGTACAGAATTTGTGCTTAATGCGTCTATCTATATGTATTTTGCTGGATAAAGGAACCATTTAAACGGCTGCATTGAGAGACGAAGGAATTATATGCAATTTTCTTGGTCTATTTGGCATTTAATGGATGTGATACAATTATATTCGAACGATCGACAGTTTGTCCTGTCGTGGATGAAATAATGACTTTTCTAGACATGTGTTGTTCTTTGGAACTATGTACAACTATTACTATTATTTTTAATATGCTAAGACCTGAATTTCTATACTTAAATTTAATGAAACTAAAATATGGGATAGGTTATATAGATACATAAATCTTTCGACGTTCAAATAATTTAAAAATGTTATTTACTTAAAGTACTTATTTATTTTTTATGACTTGATTATTATGTCATGGCTTTAATAAATAAAATTAATAATTGTGAACCATTAAATTTTTCATATTTTGATTTTTTTTTACCAGCGAATTGTATAAGTATTTAAGAATATTTATTGAAACACTTTTAAAAAATAATAATGTTTCAATTTAATTTAAACATAGATTTACATTTTCGTATGACTGTGGAAAATATTTAAGGAAACAAATGAAATACAATAATTTGTTAAAAACTCACACCTACATGCCTATAATATTAACGAGTCGAGTCGAGAGAATATTTACGGAAAAATGTCACACCAATGTTAAACATTGTTTTTAATTATACCTACTGTTGTGTGAGTGTAAATTATATATTTATGCTGTAATAATTTATGCGAGTGAGACTAAGTGACCTAAAGGCAAGTAAGATAAAACATTGTCTCGTATTTTTATAGCGGAATTCACAGTCGAGCCGTCACATTCGTGTAACAGCTTCTAGTGGTCTTCCATTACTTTGATTGCAGTCTTCGGAAGAACCCGAACTCGAATCAATCTCATATATAATCTCATTTGTAATTCAGAAAAATAGGTTAACTTTTTAAAATATATACGGGCAAATTATTATAACAATAAAGTCTCCAAGTTTGGCGTTGGAGCCGACCGTGTGTCACCGGACACCAGCGAACTTAAAACAATGGCTCGATAAGCTGCGCTTATAAATAATTGGTCTACGATAAGTCTAATTAGCCGGGTTCGATGTAATCATTGCGCCGTATCTCACGCAGTAACGGACAGGAAGCGAGCCCGATAGCGGCCCAGCAAATAATTAATTCTTATTAATAAGGCTTGTTGACCGGCTTGCACGTGTGTACAACTGCGCGCTGAACCGACGCACGGATAAACATGGCCAATAACAACGGAGATAATGCACGGCTAAAGTGAGTTGTGGTCAAAGCGTCGCGATGGATCAATATAAAACTTTGAGCACACAATTTACCTTGAAGAAAATGAAACTAAAATAACAGTGGTAGAGCCCGCAACAACAATATCTGTTGAATGGGCCTGCTCGACCGATATTTCGTTGGCCTTGCAGAAGACAGGCGTGAAGTAGAAGTATTCTGCGTTTCGTTTGATGAGTGAGGTGCCAAGGGTTAATTCTAGTCCTCTAACCCTTGCCATCCATTTCTCATACGGAAAGCATGGAAGAGAAACATGATTTGCTGGGGAGGAGATGAAATATCCATTTTCAGTTTATCCCTTCCTGTCCTTTAAAGTAAGTCAACGCATCTGCAGCTCACACAATAAATATCGTGTGAAGCGCGTGCTCTACCACTATTAAAACTGTTATTTTTCGTTGCAACAGCCATATTTTAAATTTAAAAATATATGTGCGGTAGTTATACAAAAGAATCTGACCACCACACAGGGAAAGAAGTCCTGGAATATCTAAATCTTCTTTGCTACACCAACAAACTAAAGTTTATACTTTCTCTATCTTAAAATGTTTTTTTTATTCTGATGTTCGTGGTCGAGACGTAAGGATACATTTATGAAAAAATATATTGTGATCGGTCATTGAAATTAGGAGAAAATTTCGAAATAAGTGGACGTATTGAGGTCCTTGAGGTAAAATTTCGTTACATATAAAGACATCATAAAACAAACAATTATTTATTGTCGGGCGTAGCTTTAAGTCAACGTATTGTGGGTCTGTTGATGCAAAACACATAGCATTTATAAAAAGGTAGCGCAGGTGTGCGCTCTCTGTATATGTTCCCTCAATCAATCAATATCAATATCGATGGCGTCAATTAAAACACCTGCAACAACCATCGCTAATAAGGAAATACAATCGTTCTCAGGATATGGAAAGGGAAATATCGCGACGACGTAGGGATGATCTTGAACTACCAGATATGGAAAGGAATGTAGATGTAACGCAAGGACATTTGCCCTCTTATTAGTTATTCGTACTTATTAAAATTAATATATCGTCAAGCGATATATTAATTTTAATTAGATCAGGTAGTTTTACAAATTTGCAAGATAACAAAAAATAATTTTGTGTCAGTCTTTCTGTCGTACAAGAAAATTTATGACGACAGCAAAATGATTAGGGTAGAGAATGGTAAAGACCATTTCAGAGGATTAAATCTTCTTCCCGACTAGAAAGTTCTATCAATAACGAGTATATTACGAAGCAAGGGAACAACCATGCAACCCATAAACATGGCGGAACTACGAAACTGGAGGGATCGCAAATGCCGTTTAAGTATTTTTATGTAGGAGGTTGGCAAGGAAACGAAAAAAGGAAGAGATGCCGAGCAAAAGGTAAAGTAATTTTTCTATGGAAGAAGACGGCAAACCGGCCAGTGGTTCACCAAGCAAATGAGCTTTATATGGACCGCGGAGGAGGTCCAATCCGCTTGTGCTTATTCTTCTTAAGAGGGCTGGAACTAGACCGCCGTCACCTCACAAGGTATACTCCCACTTCGCACGTGAGTTCGGTATTTTACCGGTCAAGCCGGCCCATACTTACAAATGATATTGTTACGGTCTCTAAAACTTTAATTCTAGTTTTTTTTTATGAGGTAATGATTTACTGGTACTGTGGTCGAGTCGGTCCATTTAAGCTACTTCTATCGTAACTGTGAGGTCTGTGTTTTGCATGTGTGAAATTAACACATTTGACCCATTGTATAATCTAAAAAAAAATAATTTTAATTTTGAAACCAAAATCATTATTTGATGCAAGATGACTAATCTAATTAATTATTTTGTTTCATCTAAAAATACTTTTTTTGCTATCCCTATTAATAAGGTATGTATCAGCTATTAAAGGTGCATAATGTTATGTCTAAATTATGCACAAAAGTAATGCAAGACAGTAGAGTACAATAAAATGGCGCACTTTCAACTCAAGAATTTCAAAGCTCTACGGCGAGATAAAAAGTATTTGTTGAGCGGTATCAGCGCGCGGGGCGCGATACGGGACCTGATCGAGTTTTATAGCCCTCGCGGAACGGACAAACAGACAGATAGCGAGACCGAGTTGCAGATAGAGTTATAGTTACACGGACAAATAGTTCTACAACGATTTGTATTAACTACAATTACTATGTTACGGTTAACTTGATGAAAAGGAAATAAGGAAAATGAATAAGGCACGCTGCCTTATCGAACTAACAGAAACTCAATCTTATTCCTTTGTATTTAAACGTTAGAAAGCATTGTAAAATAACTGAAATAAAAAATGAAAGTAACATAGGAATAACATACTAAAGAAGGACGGTATAAAGAGTATCCGTAACCGATAAGCTTGTATGCGTAGGTGTCCAAACATCAAACATATGTAGAAGAAGCGAGAGAGGTATGCCAGGATCGTGCCAGATGGAAATCCATAACCTGCCAACCCCTCTAAGTTACGTGCGTGAGCGCAAAAGTAAACTTAATTACGATTTATAACGGCTCAACAAAAATATAACAAAGTGAGAAAGCGCCTAGTATCGTGGATAAGAATCGGGCGGGAATTTATACGGGGCTGATAAGGCAGGGCGGGGGCGCGATAA
>JWHW01056731.1:18625-33427 GCA_000931545.1 Papilio glaucus
ACTCTGTACACAAAATATGAATACACAGCGTTGTCGGCACGAATCCGTCAAACAGATGAGATAACGAGGACATGAACTTTTGCTGTGTTTGTACGAAACCTTACCCCCAACCCCTCGACGCCAGGCTCGATACTTACACCCCACTTGCCCTATCACTTATAATTTTAGGGCAAAACAAATGGTTTATTTTAGAGTTAGTATTATGTGTTGTAATGGGTCTCTTCGGGGTGTGGCGTCTGAAATTAGAGACAGACAAAGAAAACACTTCTACAGCGCGTTCTAAAACACTAGTGTCGCCATCTAGTCCACTTATTATACACTAAACACTTGATGGCGCCATCTAATTCTTTTATTATGCGTTTCCGGTGTGTTATTCGATAAAAAACAAAAGTATGACTTCAGGTGCGTTAAATACAATCATAACTATATCAAGTTAACTTTAGCTTAGATTATGCTCACTATAACATTCTTTAATGTCCCTGCTGTAAACTGCTGAGGGTTGATGGAGAGAAAGATGAAATTTGTCTCACACATCACTGAAGATTTCCATTTTCTAGATGACGTACTTTCGTTCCGTACAGTACGTGATTCTACGAAAAAATGTGTCCTGCATAGAGCCCCTTAAACTTTTTAATATCGGCGACTATATCGGCAAAGTTACATTTGTTAAAAATTACGCAGTTTTTTACTAACAGTCCTTAAGGAAGAAGTAAAACAAAGGTATTATTGCTTATAATCATGCTATTTAGTAATCAGCTTTGCTAACAACAAATTGCATCAATTCAACATATGTTTTTCGTATGTAAGGCGCAATGTATTTGAATCGAGCGATAAATCCTTTCAAGCAGGAATTTACTTACGGGCAGGCGGTCGCAATTAGTACGAGTACTTGTAGGACGATCGCTTCTGATAACCTACTTACCTGCGAACAAAAAAGTAAAATTAAATAACATTATAATATCATTACGACGGCAACGAGTCATGACCTCGGAGGACTGCAATTGACCCACAAACTGTAAGCTTAAGATAAAAGCGGTTAGCGGAATTTATTCTTGTAAATATATGTACATACACCGACAGACAAGTCCGGAGGCTCGTCCTCCTTTCCTCCTCTTCCCCTTCCCATCCTTTCCTACAAAGGATAGTATGGGAAGGAGAACAGGGTTGGACGGGGGAGAGGATGAATAGGATAATATCCTTTTTCCTCTCTATGCCCTCTTCTGTCCATAAAATGTAGGCAACATATCTGCAACTCATTTGCTTGTTTCTATGGGTAGCGGTCGCTTAACATCAGGTGAAGTGCTTGCTTGTTAGCCACCTTCTTCCATAAAAAACAAGTGCAACTATGACTCCGCCTTTCTGATGTTAGAGGTACAAAAGTGTAGAAAGCATTTGTGGCCTGCGATATTAAATAGCGCAAAACTAACAAATTATGACGCTAGAGGACTGCCAAAGCTACTTGTTTGCATTTTTTTGCTCAGAAGCCCCGAAATTTCTACAACGGGATCATGTTACTACATCAAGGTGACAAAAACTCATCGAACAAAGTGGCACAATATTATCATTGTCATGAGCTTTCACATAAAATGCGAAGTAACTTTTTCCCTAACTTATATGATTAAACCATACATATATAATTAACTAGAATTGATTTCTAATAGCAAATAGAAATGAACTTCTTATAACTTGGACCAAGGGTTATTCTAGTAATAAGTGTGCATATGTTACTCCTAGAAAAAAAATCTGCAGCGAAATGCAAATGAGGCATATCGCGCGATCTGAAACCGGCACGCGCGGGGGGGGGCGGTGGCGTGCCGAGCTCAATGATGCATTTCAGGAAATATTTCAGGCACCGCGTCCCCGCAATTAAAACGCTGCTAATATAACTCAATTTTTTTAATCTGTGGCATCAAAGCTACAGGCTATTTATGTAATGGGTAAACTTAAATGGGTTAAATGTACATAGTAATGTACATTTACAAGATATTATGTCTAATATTTTGCATTGCTGTAAAAGAATTAATGCATGGCTCAAGAGATGGCGCTCTTGTTTTTGTTTTTGTGGAAATTTGCGTTTCTATGCGAAGACAGATAGATTTAAAAATAAAAATCATATTTAAATACAAAATTTGTTCCAAATCATTACAGCCGTTTCCGAAATATAAAGGTATATATATATATATATATATATATATATACAAGAATTCATTTCATTATGTACATACACAATAATATATATACATTTGTTTATTTTCTAAAGCTAACTTTCTTTAGCATTAAAAAGATATGTTATCGAGATATAACATTGGTTATATTTCTTATTGCTATCATACGTAATTACGTACTGTCAATTGACAGTTTCCAGGCACGGACAGTTAGTATGAACAAAGATAAGTATGAACTGATGTCCACTTAACTTTTATGAAGTCCGGTGTACCTCCGGTGGACCTCCGGTGTACCTATCATTTGAGTTCAATGTCCGCTTGTGCAAAAAGTGCACGAATACACAGTCCGGCGGTGCGTGTTGGCGGACGTATGTTTCAGTGGAGTTATACAGGTGATAGGGGTGACCCAACGCGGAAATTGATTAAGGATATTTTCTGTCATTTTTTTAAGTATTTTTTATAAGAGGTTCAACCGATATTAACTGACCAGTACCCATAGGCATCTGCAAGAAGCTAATGAGTTGCAGATGATCTGGTCGAGTCGGCCCATTCGTGCAACAGATGTTGTATGCGGGCATCATGTGTGTGTGTTTAGTGTCTTCATGCAGTGGACTCCCGCAGCCTTAGCCAGATCGCCGGCCCTGGCTTCGTCAGCAATCTAATCTTTAGTTTTGCGATGCTTTTTTATCACAGACGCTGTAGACTTTACATACCAGCATACATACCAGCCTAAAACGGTATCAAGCGGCTAAACATTCGTTCTACGATTACTATATCCGGCAGTAAACTTTAAGAGGTAATTAAAAAAAACCCTCTGTACCACATTGACACTCTAGTTAACGATACTAATGATACATCGCACTTCAAAACCAAGCCGGCTACAGGAGGTCAAAATGGAAAACCAAGGGTCTGGGTCAGGTATTTTCATCATCCAAGAATAAAGTTACAAAATTGTTTGATTGCTGTTTGAGAAGCTTAAGATGTCATATTCTAGTAAATAAGAATATCTATATATTTTAATATATGAAGTAATATTTTTTAAGTAATATGACTTATGACGTAGAAATCCGATAATCCTTTACAAATCAATGCTTTAAGAGCTGCACAAAGCGACGCCGCCCCTAACGATATCGCGCCGGCCACGCGGCCAAAACTGACCTATCTCGGTCACTTTTCACGTTTTTCAGCGATCACCCCTCCCCCAACCCCACCCATGCAACCCCCGCTCACAGGCGAGAATAGGACACCGGCAAGTGATATCGTGATCGTAAGGTTTATTGAAGTTAAATAAAAGGGGTAATACGGTATAGCTTGATAAGATTTTGTTATATAAATAACTTATTATAAAAGTTGAAAATAATTTTAATTAAATTTATCCCGTTATGTTCTAAACAACAAGGTTACGTGTCGTTTGACATGTGACCCAAGTTATTATCTATTATCATTGTTCAAGAGTTATAAATAAATAAAAAAACACTGCATCAATTAAACTTGGATTCGTGTTCAATACTTAACTAATTGTAAGGGTAGATACACCATGTTCACACTGCCGAAAACATTCACATAAAACATGTTAACTCAATCTGAGATGACAATATGTTTTATGTGTAATATTTTCGGCAGTGCGAACACACGGTTACGATAATACGGCACAATTATTTTATAAGTGACCACTTCAATAGCACTCCTCTAAAACTGGATTTGGCGCTACAAGCTAGTTGATCAATATAAAGTCATTGAGAACGAGTGCTTGAGTAATATGCGAGGCGTGAGTATGAATGATACGATTAGAAATAGCGTTGTAGAGGAAAAGTGTGGCTTAAAAGACGACATAGTGACTATTGTTGAGAAAAGTATACTTTGGTGATTCGGAGATGTTAAAAGTATACTTTGGTGATTCGGAGATGTTAAAAGTATACTTTGGTGATTCGGAGATGTTAAAAGTATACTTTGGGGATTCGGAGATGTTAATAGTATACTTTGGAGATTCGGAGATGTTAAGAAGACTGAATGTGAAAAGAGTGAGAACGTATATTTATATTACTAAATATTGGTGATATGCATTTAAGAACCATTTTCATGTTTGTTTAAATGTCTCCTAAAATAGTTTTTACCCATACTACCTACCCATATATGTAACAACCAAATGTAATCATCATTCCTCTACAGTTAAGAGATATTAGTAGTATTTAAGTGTCTAAATATTTTTGCAATATTTTAAATACATTTATTTTAATCTTTATATATTTTATCTTCGGTGGGTCTGTATGTATGTATGACTGAACTTCTACGAATTGGCTCAACCGATTTTAATGAAATTGGATGGTTTAAGTTCACGATTGGAGCCGGTAGGTGGTGCTGCCGTAGGATGCCGTAGGAGTTTTTTAATAAATTTAATGGAATAATACTGTATATAATAAATAAAAACTTTAGCAAAATCCGCTAATAACAGGCGTGACAAATTTCAAGCAAGACAATATAGGCTGGGTCTACTATAAGTAAATATAAGGACTTTCTAAAATAATTTAGAGTAATTCGCAGCATCGAAGGTCGCCACGAGGTTAGCAGCAGCCGAGCGGCGGCAGGTGGGCGATAGCGCGCGTTATCGCATCGGCTGTGGCGGGTTCGATGCCGCGGCCGCGTATCGTGCTCATTACCCGATAGTTATTCAGTTTGTTAACAATGCCGTCTGCGGCGATAGCGCGCTAATGAGTCTATGCCGCTTAGATATGCCGTTTGCTTCATGTTTATTTTTTTTTAATCGAGCAATTCAGCTCGTCGAGGCCGCGGTCACGTGGGAATCGATTTACAAAGTATTGTTCTTTACATAAAGATGTATAGAAAACAAAATGATAATAAATATGTGTTGAAAGCAGCAGATACAAGAATATGGTAAACTCGTCCAATTGTAGCTACCCCAATAGTAATTAAAAAATAACTTCAAAAAAACATATCGCTTGCATCTAACAGTGGGTTTTCACTGCCGAAAACATTGACATAAATAGATCTCATCTCAGTTTTTTCAAAGAGAAAGAGGGAAACGTTGTATCGCGACACGATTAGACGCCAGTGGAATCTCACGGTAACAGTCGAAGCTCCAACTTTTAGACTAGCTTCAAACAGTAAATAGGCTGGACAATTTAAGGTACAAAATAATTCCGCAACTCTATACCTATATTTAATTTAAACAAAGCTCTAAACTACAATTAACAAAGCATAATCATACTTTAAAGCTGAACGCACCATCGGGAAGTTGTACGCTAGTGTGCGTGAGCACGCACACACGCGTTACTCAACTGATACGAACACTGTACAAAAACTCTCTAAGTGCGCTCCAAAGGATCTCGTATGAAGTCGCACATGAAATATATTCAATCTGCGACTTCGAGATAAGGGCTCCCCTCCCTTCTCCCTCGGGTAGGGGGTGCGCACCCCCCACCACTCTCCGCTCAACCGGATACGAGCGCGATTTTTGACGGTCACTTGAAGTGTGCCATTTGTATATTTAACAAAGACTAAATGCTTATGTCTTCGATTTTATGGATCTTTTTGAGGCCTCTTTTTGTTCTGTAATAAACTAATCTTATTCTTAGTAACTAAGATGAACAAACTTAGCCAAAATTGTAGTAAAATTAGATACAAGACTTATACGAAAATATTGACGCAAAAAGTTATTTTTAATGCATTTTTAAAGTCTACACAGATCACCTAATTAAATGTACATTATTTGAGTGAATATTTAAATAATGTATTAAAATTCAAGAGATATAGGCAGATGTTTTAATTATTGATCAAATCAAATACATTGTTACAAGAATACAAATGGTGAAACAGATAACAGAATAATGTTGTCCTTATTCAAATCTGGTGACCCAAAAATAATTCTCAATTTAAGGTCACCAAATTTGAATACAGAATATAAAATAAAAAAATAATTTTAACATCGTAGAGCCCGCAACAACATCTGTTGCACGAATGTGCCGGCTCGACCGGTGAAATACCACGACCTCACAGAAGACAGGCGTAACTTCTACTGCGTTTCGTTCGATGATTGAGGTGCGGAGGCCCAAATGGACTACATTCCTTCTGTAANNNAATTCGA
Organism: Papilio glaucus; assembly: GCA_000931545.1. NCBI lineage: Eukaryota > Metazoa > Arthropoda > Insecta > Lepidoptera > Papilionidae > Papilio > Papilio glaucus. The sequence continues at coordinate 24,893 of JWHW01056731.1, forward strand.
TTTTCTTTAATAGGCAATAGAAAGTTTTAAAGACGTTTAGGTACATTAAAGAGCGGGCAAGTTGTTTATAAGCGCGGGGTGGTACAGCACTATAATAAAATTATTATTCGCTATCGGGGCGGCCACCCCGAGATGCTATCGGCGTTATCTCGCAGCGCCAAGCTTCACCCCTTCGCGCGCCCTGAGGGGTGGGCGCAGTTTAATATCGATATTCTTCTTATTATACTTTTAATAAAATTTAATATAAAGTGTTGTTATATATTATTCTATTGTAATTATTATATATTGTATAGAACAAGCTAACAACTCAAAAAGATGTATTAATGAAATATTAAGTTCTAACTTTATATCTCGAATATTCAGCCGAATAATTCCCGAGGAGGGTTGGCCTCAGGCAGGCGGGCGGCCGTTAAAACTGTAGCCAGAAACTATACAGTATGGACTATTTTCTTACTGTGCCGACCACACATGAGTGGGAAAAGGGCAAATGATGATACAGCCAAATAATTAAGTGAGAATTAAGTGAGTGTAAGAAAATATCGAACACCTTAAATTAGTAGAACTATATCATTCAAAGTCAAGTTATTTTGATAGAAATAACGATCCAAAAGTTTCTAATATAACTATAATACTCATTGTTATACAGAAAATAATAAAAAAAACATTTACCTTTTTACCTTAGGTCAAAAAGGTAAAAAGTTCTGCACAGACAATTGAAATAAAATCATGCAGGTTCTATAAAATTCGTCATTCCACTAACGAATTACTTTCTGCGATAAAGTTTTTGTGAGACGTGTCCATCCCTCGTCTAATTAACACGAGCCTAAATCATCAAACATCGTTAATTTCCCCAGCAAACAAGGTAAATCATGTACATACAGGCACGGGCGTTGTAACTTTGTCGATATCTACGGTACGTCACTAGGGGTGTAACCTGCCTTACACCGGATAAGAATAAATACAGTGGCGCTCGCCGGGCGGAATGTGCTAATACATCCTTATCGCCCGCGACGCCCGCCAGCCGCACACAGGCGCGCCTCACACACACCTCATACATAGACACACGCTGACGTCTGACGTTCACGTGTGGACGTGGGCACACACATAAACTTGGCGACACACACAGATCAACCACTAATCATTACTCTGTGTAAATCTCAAGAGGTTGCCGAGGGGTTTATCAAGTGTTCTAGTATGGAATAAAACTTTTTTCGGATATTTAATTGATTCTACAGTAAGTTTAATTCGTGATAGATTTGATGATGTGTTTGTACTATGTTAAAGCTGACAATATACTCTGCGTTTATGAAAAATTATGAAAATCATATTTCAAAATCATATGTTATAATGATAAGTAACTATATTAAAATATATTTTGTCAAAAAAAATTACAAGTCAAATATCCATTTCATTTTTGGACAATTATTTTTCTACTGAAAACCACTAAAGGAGTTTTCGATTTTGGAGTTTCGAACTCCTTAAATTAAGATTGTTAACTACACTTATTGCGTATTCATAAACTATTAGCTTTGTAAGTGATCCCGGAAAACGGAAGACATTATTCCTGATATAGAAATGCACGCCATCTGGTGTTGAGGGCCGCGCGTTTCTTCCTCAACTGATAACGCACTTTGTTTTTAATTATCGATCGTATGGTGATGTCAGTGCCGGTTATCGAGACTACACAAGCAGTTTCACAAAAAGAATACACATGTACTTTTATATGGAAGACGGGGTGAAAGTTAAAGTCAGAGAAATTTACAGTTAGACAGTTATAATCGCCAAAACAATATCAGTCGTTATAAAAGACTAGCGATCCGCCCGGTCCGGTAACACTAATTGTTGATCCGATCGCTACCAAACAAGAAGACCCGCTAGGATAATCTGAACGATTCCTGAAAATTTCATCAAAATCGGTGCAGCTGTTTCGGAGTCTGTAGGGAACATACATATCATCTTTTATTTATACTTTCGAGCTTATTAGGTCTAAATGTGACAGTTCGTAAATCAAGAACTAAATCAATCAAAATAAATCAATTGAGATTTTTTAAACGCATTACAAAAACTCGAGCCTCAATAAATCACATCAGCTAAGCTTCGAAGACTTCAATGAGTTATTCAGTAATTTGCGTGTTTGTATGTCTGTATATTAGTATACAGACTATACTATTACTTTGACTTTCATTAGTGTATCTTATCTTTAAAACAATTTTGAATTGAATGTAATTGGAGCATGACTTTTAAAGATGTCAAGATATAATATGTTCACTAACGACTGTTCACACGAAAGAAACACATTTACCATAATTTCACACCACCAGCGCCGTAGTATACCATTTTCATGTTTAGGTAACTACAAAGTTCTGGTTAAAATAATTTCGATTGAATAACTGATCTAAAATATACTACAATATCATTTCTTGAGTCAGATATCAGTTAGAGCAATGGAAATAAAAGCAGAAAAATATACTTCACGCCTCATTAGAATACATAGGTGTATACAGAGTAATAAAACATACCGGTGAAATCCCTCGACCTCACAGAAGACAGGCATGATGTTGATGTTCTTGGTTTTGATGAGTAAGGTGCCGGAGGCCCAATTTCTGTTCTCTTGTCCTCCCCATCCCTCCCTAATACGGGTAAGGTAGAAAGGAGAAGAAAATTGGACAGGAAAGGGATGAATAGAGTGGGCAATGTAGTGTCTGTTCATTAAAGTTAGGCAACGAAACTGAGACACATTTGTCACTCGGTCAGGTGAACCGCTTGTTCGTTCTTCGAAATATTAAAACATATCTTAAAAAGATTTTTATCAAATAAAAATAGTTTTGTTGCGTTTGACATGACCAGTCAAATTGTCAGTGTATTGACAATTTGCTGTTAGTTTATAATATGCCTAGTAATGCCTAGTGATATTATAAACTGATGAAGTAAACAATCGGTGTGTGCACAAATAAACCCACGATAGTATCAAGAGCCCACGAGAATGAACATTCAGAGCTACAGAATCTGGAGACATGCTAGCCAAAGGAACAACAAAATTGTTATCCACCATCAAAAGTGACAAGCTTGTAAGTTCGAATAAAAAATGAATTTAATATTTTGTAAAATCGCCCACGTACCCGATGGTACAAACGAATAGCATACTTAGCACCGCGCTAATGCATGCAGGTTTATTAATTACCTTGACATGGGTGCGTTATGACAAGGGTGTAAAAGACACACATTTTTACTACCGCACCGGCATTGTTTGTGGTGGGAAATTAATTAGGCAGATTGTATCGCGGGCGCGGCTGGGCGCAGACGATAAGCCGTCGCACGCTCGCTCACTCGCCTCCAGATAACGCAGCTCTAGAGGCCTCAATAAAAATGTCGCAACGCAATATTTCAGCTTTTTCGTGACGTGTTCACTTATAATAAAAAAACGAGTGTTTCATATTTTAAATTTTATACCATACCTTAGTTTTAAACACGGTGATACGAAAGGAATTCTACTCGATTTTTTTTTCAACGACAAACTCCTGTGACTCTCCCTGCAGAATGCCTAGGTCATACCACAGTAAAACAAATACACGACGACTTAGGTATTCAGTTATGGAGTTACATGACCCACCAACCAATACAGATAGATATTTAAAAAAGTAACAACAGAAAGGACACACAGCACACATCACAGGTGATGCAAAAAATTCTAGGATGGTATCAAGTTAGTACGGTATCTCGCAAAAAAAATTGTTGTGGAGATTTTATAGTAATGCTATGATGTAATCCTAATGAAAATCGATTACTAGGCATGCTATTAATGTGCATAATTTTCATTACCTGCCGTTTTTTTATGGAAGAGTTGGCAAACGAGCAAGCGGATCACCTGATGTTAAGTGAGCGCTGCCCATAGAATCCACAAGAAGTGTTGCCTACCTTTAATGGGCAAAGGACAGATAGACAGGAATAAGGATATTTCCTTTTCCCCGTTAACCCCTCCCCGTCTAATCCTCTTCCCGTTCCCGTCCTATCCTTATGAGAAAAGGGTGGAAAGGCAAGAGGACTGAAATTAGGCCTCCGGCACCTCACTCATCATACGAAACGCAGAGTACTTTTACTTCACGCCTGTTTTCTGTGTGGTCGTGGTATTTCACCGGTCGAGCCGGTCCATTCGTGCAACAGATGTTGTTGCGGGCTCTACCGCTGTTTAGGAGCCCACTGGTGTACTCAGGTCTAGCGTACTTTTTGTTCCAAACTCAGGTGTTTGCTGTAACCAATACTTGTACCACATCTTAACTAAAAAATCTCTTTTTTAAACTATTTTGCCAAACCGTGGTTAACGCAATTCCTTAAAAGCTTCAACAAAGTTCATGTAAATATAACATTCTAACAAATAAAAGGAGGGACTGTAGGAAAGTATTTAATTACACAAAGATCTGGAGGTAATTTGCCGAATTACAAGGTGATACTCTACCGAGCCAGCCGGCGCCTGATAGAACGGGTAATATCCGGAAAAGCAACAGGCTGGGGCTCCGTTACAAGCGAATACCAATCCTATGCTATTCGATATAAAATTGAAAATTTAACTGTGTGAAAATAACACGGGCGTTGTGAAGTAATTTGTGGATAAATATCTGTTTATTTGGCGTTTACTGTGCGCTTTGTGTTTGGAATTTACTTAGTCTTCGAAGAAGTGCATGTTATTGTTTTCTATATAATGGAAGGTGCAAACGGAACAGAAAGTATTGAAATACAATGATTATTAGAATTTTTGTCTGTTTGTCTGTGCGTTTGTTACCGCTAATCTCAGAAACGGCTTAACCGATTGGGGTGCGGTTTTCACTTGTGTATTGTGGTAAGCTTCACTTAACATTTAGTGTTTGTTTTATCTCAATCCGTTAATAAATAAAAAAGTTATATCAATTTAACTGTGCTACGGCCATACTGTATCGACCGCACATACGCGGGAAAAGGGCAGTGCAATGATGAGGTTACGGTAGTATTAACTAGGTAGTATAATTTCGTTTAAGTAAAATTCCACGGCGGGTGAAACCGCGGGGCACAGTTAGTTTAATATAAAATGCTAACCTTACATCATACTATCATTATTTATCTATAGGACTACTGTATATAACGGTGTTTACAGAAACTAATAAAATATTGAAAAAAAATTACAAAGAAAATAATATTAAATATTTTAAATTTAAAATAACGAAATGAAATTGAATTAGAAAACATATTTAAGAAAACACATTTTTAATCTGTCGTTTTTCATATTTTTTTTATTTTATTAGGGTAAATATAATTTAGTAATGTAGTTGTCACATGTAGTTGTAGTTGTATATAAAATATTCAGGGTATATAATTATTTATTTGAGAAATGCGATGTTCGTACACTTATCTTTCCTTAAGGTTATAGTTTTTACACGATTTCATAGAACAAACCATCATTTTTTAAATTACAGACATGGAGATTTTGAATTAGTTCCGGGGGAAATTAATGACTGACCGGGATATTACGAAGTCGCAAATTGGCATCGCTTTTGGGTTCCGTATTATCCAGGAGGTAACATTTTTTGTTTATCTAAATTTCTAATTAAAGATCGTTCTAAATAACAAAAATCGAACCTCCGACCGTTAGTTAAGTCTAAAATATCACCTACTAAGCTCGCATTACATACATTAGTTCATTCAATAGAATTACTTAACATCCCTACGCCTGCCTACGCCTTGTCAACATAACTAAGGGCTAGGCTATACAAAAATCCAGTCGAGTGATTTTAAAAACATCCGTATTGAATGAAGGTGGGGCGATAGCTACGTTATCGTCACGCGCAATTTGGCTCGCCTCGGCCGCTAACGAGCATCTGACGGCGCTAGCGACGCGCGCTAGTGCGGCGCGCTTCCACTACGCGATGTACGATGCCTTTTAGAATCGATTTTAAAACAATACTTGTTTAAGAAATCGATATGCTACATATCGAGCGATTGGGGTGTTACTGATTGATGATAACAAACGAAATGTATTATGCTCAAGTGTTCATAAATATAGCGCAACATTTATTCTATGTTTGACTTTAATTTTAATATGATATCTATTTAACTAAATGTTATAAGTGGGAAAGATTTGATTGTTTGTTTGCATTGAATAAGCTCTGAAACTATTGGACCTATTTGAACAATTCTTTCACCATTAGAATCCTACATTATCCCTGTTGAACAAAGGCGATATTCGAATTCGTTATTTATAATTTTTGAAAATTTCGTTATATACCCGTGCGACGCCGACGCGGATCGCTAGTCACACATAAAATATGTATTGTTATGTTCTAATATTATTAATTATATTTGATGCAACTCATTAGCTTGTTGATGCCTATAGGTGGCGGTCAATTAATATTAGGTGAACCACTTGTTAGTTAGCCACCTTCTGTTATATAGAAAAGCTAAATCAGTCTAAAATTATGTATTTAAAACGTGCCCCAAACACGTGTGTTCTTCTATGTTTAAAATATTTATTATAAAAATACATTTTACTCTTGTAAATTATGTGACCTCAAAAACTTCGGCTTCGCTCCACCATGCTCCTATATTTCTTCCAGGCGATCGCATCTGGATGGGCCGACGAAAATAACCGATCGCGTGGAGCAGGTATCTGAGGCAGGGCGATAACGTCGCCCCCGCATGATCAATCTGCAGCCCCTTGTCACTCTAATCTCGTATGAAATATTTCGCGCTTCATACTCCGCTCAGATAGCTACCGCTGAACTATGAAGACTTGGGAACAATGTAAATAAATTTTTTTTACGTATATTTACCATCGTTATAAATTTTAGCAGAAATAGACAGTGTTTGGTGACGGCTGGTAGAATGAATAACAGAAAACTGTGAAATAAATGCTATTTTTAATATTGAAATTAATAATAGGTATTGAAAATAACAGTTTATAACGCAAAAAGATGCTGTCAGAATAACAGTTTGTAAGACTACTATCGCCATCTATTGCAATAAAATACATTATTATTAGCAAGTATCCTCAACTTTACTCGTAGTTTAATAATTATAATGGTAACATTGTATAACTGCATGTTTTTACAACGCCATTCATAAGTCAAGACTACAAGATGCAGGTGCACAATTTCTCTCATTTTAGGTTATAAAAGTTGTGTAAATATATGTTTCAATATTTCAAATTCAAACATTGTGCATTCATCAACAAAACTTGAAACTATGTAGGCGTTTTCACATTTCACAGGAGATCATAATAAATATTAAATTATATCGTGTTGGAAAATTGCCTCTTCTATAATTTTCACAGCTCTGGCGTGTAGGAAAAAGGATAAATAATTTAGGCTTATCCATCGAGGCGCGATATCGGATCACAGAACAAAGGTATGTAAGGTATCTCGGCCGGCAGCCGCCCCGCGCCTAGGCATGGCTCCACAGTCCTACGACACGACATTTACAGTAAACGCCAGAAACACTGAAAGTACGAGAATCAATTTTGTTTACTCTCAAACGTGTAGCGTTATTAATTGATTATGATAGAAAGAAAAAGAGATTGCTTTTTGTTTTTTTGGGAATAAGCGAGGTCTAATAATAAAGATTTTGTAAGCCATATATTTTTAATTAATATTTGTATAAAGTTAATTTTTTATTAAAGCACACAACAAAAGATCCCGCGTGGCTTCACCGGATTTATCACCACGAAAGGACAAAAGCAGTGGACAAATTATTAATCAATTTTATAGTTCCAAACATACAAAGATGCTGTGAAATATGATATGGAGAACTACGTCACCAGTAAACAATAGGTGACAAATTTTTCACCCATATCATTAATTTACAATTTCCTAATAGTTATTAACTGGAATGTTATATTGAGGTTTTAATCTGACATAGTCCTGTCCCATACACATACCGTGGTAAACAAACCATGGTTGTCAATGGACACGCGTCAAACTGAGTGTCGAGCGAACAAACCGAAAGGTAAATGAATTTATTATGAGACTACAATATTGTACATAGAGCAGAGTCGCGGTGATGGATGGCCGACGAATCGCCAGGCTGATGTTAATTGATGTGTTCCGATGTACCAGCACACGGTGGTCCGTCCATCGATCAGTTGCTCGCTTTCTGCTCGCTGATATACAGATTTATAGCTGAGCTTATTATAATCAGAATTAATCTTTCATTATCTTACAAAATCTTTTTTTCACCTGAAAATGTTGTCTTAAGATGTAAAGGCGATAACCTGAATTATTTTTAGATATTGGACTTTAGCCAAAAATTATATTCAGTTTAAACAATTATGAAAGGGAAGTCTCGACGTTAGTTATGCGTAGGTATTTCTATTAGAAGGTCTTAAAGAGGCATCAAGAGTATTAAGTTTTATTATTAAATAATAATTGATTGTAGTACTTGAAAACATAAACTAAAGTATCAAAACTAAATCTATCCGAGCGGTTATCTCTTCCCGCGCAATTACCCCGATAGGGCATCTGCAACTTTGTGAGCCGGCGGCGGGGCTAGGGCGGGCGGCGCGGAGCGAGGGCG
>JWHW01056731.1:33487-73421 GCA_000931545.1 Papilio glaucus
ACCCGCCCGATAGCCGCCACTCCACGTAGAGTGCTACGCACAGCCTCTCGATACTGTTGATAATGCACGTGGATATTACACGCAACACAACACCTTTTGGACGGTTGGCGGGAGATGTGAGTAATGGCGGAAAATGTATAATTTATTTTATGTATATAATTTAAATTAAATGGCTTATTATTTTTATAACTAACTCAAATATATGAACACTAATATCATCAAGGTTTATTATCATTGTCAATATTATATGCGAAAAAGTTCATTCGAATACCAGATGTGTCTTTACGTGACAGACGAAAATTATTAATTTTGTAAACTTTAAACGAATTTGCTAACCTAATAGATAGCTGATTTGTTTTCAACTCTATTGCCATTCAAAAACAAGGAGACCACACGTCTAGAAGTGACACGACGTTGGGCGCGGAGCTCCGAGCGCAGTTTAGGCAACGCCCGCGTGCCCTATCAACGCGCCATCGCATTTCACGGCGAGATTACAGCATTGGCAAATGCACGCCCGTATCTTAATCGCTCTTGTAATAGCCCCAACTTGTAATAGACTTACGCAATCCTTACACGACCGTTACAAAGTATAAAATACGTTTGTACAAGTGATATGATCTTGTAATATGTTGCGCGCATTAGTAAATCAATTACTAACACATAATGTAATTCCTTTGAAAGTTATAAATTTCCTAATCGTAGGCCACTAGTAGTACAACACTAGACTAGTAATACAACTGTGTGTATTTACGCCACTAAATAGTTATGTATTTTATCCACCGCATGTTTTAAAATATTAAATAGGCTTATTTATATTACAATTTCATCGTCCCCATGATACCTACGTATGAAAATCTCTTGTCAATGACGTTGCCCGGGATAATACAAAGAACTATGTATTACTTTTGTTTTATTGTATATATTACATATGCAGAGAAAGGAATACTAAACAACATAAATTAATTTGATTTCTACTGTTTACAAAATTGGAAAATCCAGGGTTGAATCGGCAAGTCAACTTTTGTATCTCACAAGCTCCAGATTCTAGACTAGTTTATTACCTAAAGACACATTTTACAATGCGTATCTGTAAAGTAGTGAAGCTAAATGTATCATTGAACTGTTTTATATATGAACGATGTATCATACAAAAATGCTTTATTAATCAATGCAGATTATCAGTATGATTGTGAACAAATTCGGCCGCTGCAAATTTCGACCTGTTCGGGAATCGAACCCCCCAACAAAAGGCTCCGGCGCTGACACCTCCGCCCTTATATTTATTGCAAATTATGGCCGCTATCCGCCATCTCCGACTCTCGATAATGGACTCTATACGAACGTAAGAATAGAGAGGATCTACAGAATTTTATTGAATTTAACATTTCAATTGTTTTGTCTTATAAAATAAAAATAAGTCATACATAATATAACGTAAAAGATTCCCATAAGGTACAATCTTGACGCACCTCACAACTATAGATCAACGCATATTTTCTTGGTTATACGTTATCAGACTTGAGTAGACAACACCCACACCGATAGCTGCTAAATCCAGCAACTAGGCCCCTAGATTACATTAGGGACCTATTTTTTTTACTTTTAGCTCAAGATCACTCGGATCGCGAGCCCTGTATCAGATGAAGCTGTAAGAACCGTCACTAAGGTTACCAGCAACGACATCTCCGAAAATTAGTAGTAGTCATATTCTCTAATAAATGTACGAGTATGTATGTCGCTAATTAATATATTTTGACCTCGAGAACCACTTACTTACATTGCCAATCACTGAAGTATAACGAATCTATTAATAAGACATCCATCAGGAGCAGTCTAAATCAAATCACCTTTTTAAACCTAAACTACTCATATTTTACTCCCCTTCGCATTCCCATCGATTTCTACCAAGAAAAGGGTAGAAAGAGGAAGTGGATTTGACTGGCATGGGGATAGGTAGAAAAGGATATCCCTTTTTCTTTTTATCCACTGTCCATTAAAGGTTGCCTACCTTCTGCAACTGCAAATGCGTAGTAGTAGTTCATTAGCCGGATACCTATAGGTAGTAGTCAATTGATATGTATAGTGATAGTATATTTAAATCTTGGTGCTTTCTAGCTATTTTAAGTTGCATATTTTAACAGTGGTAGAGCCCCCAACAACACCATCTGTTGCACGAATAGGCCGGCTCGACCGGTGAAATACCACGACCTCACAGAAAACAGGCGTGAAGTAGAAGTACTCTGCGTTTCGTCTGATGAGTGAGGTGCCGGAGGCCTAATTTGAGTCCTCTTCCCCTTCCCAACCTTTCCTCATAAGGATAGGATGGTAACGGGAAGAGGATTGGACGGGGAGAGGGTAACGGGGAAAAGGAAATATCCTTATTCCTGTCTATGCCCTCCTCTGTCCATTAAAGGTAGGCAACGCATCTGCAACACATTTGCTTATTGCGGATGTCCATGGGTAGCGTTCACTAAACATCTGGTGATCCGCTTGCTCGTTTGCGACCTGCTACCATAAAAAAAAATTATAATTTTAATACCGGTGATGTGAATTTATGAGATCTTAACCAAACAACAAATCCTTACGTGCATTTAGAAGTTTCCACAATCAAAATAATTAGTAAGTCGATTGTGATACATTGCGGGAACGTCCACACTATACCGCCGGCCAGCCCACCTCTCAGCTATTGACAGAGCCGGTATAACAGTGATACGGACTGATTTATAAGCCATTACACTTATTTCCCGCCTTAACTGATCGCGTCGGCTGATATTAAAATTTTAAATCTCGTAAAGACCTTCCTAAGCGTTCCGAAGATTATAATTCTATTCATTGGCAGGTGATATTTGCCGATTTCTCTTCGATAAATTGGTAATCCCAATTTTATATTTAATATTTTCCTTTAGTGTTTTTTAGTTCGTACACTTTTCTATAAAGAAGCCAAAGTTATCCTACTAATATTATAAATGCGAAAGTTTGTTACTCTTTCACGCGAAAACTACTGAATAGATTTTAATGAAACTTTACAATAATATAGCTTATACATCAGAATAACATATAGGCTATTATTTATAAAGATATTGTGCGAATTGTCCAAAATATAACGATAAGTGTCAAGTAAGTAATAAAATCAGTCATATGCGACCTATTCAAGTCAATCGTAACAGGGTTTAGCTTAGGTCGAAAATCGTCGGTTACATTAAATCGCACGGCGGGTGAAATCGCAGGGCACAGTTAGTAATTCAAAAGTCATTTAACATATTTAAGTAATTAATGCTTTCACCAATTACGATATTGTTTGGATTGTCAATAGGAAAATCTATCCATATCCATGATGGATACATTCTAAGCGCATAAAGACGTAAGATTTTAAGATAGGGTAGATAAAAGTCAGTTATCTATTCGTTTTTAAAGTGGATTTAAAAAGATTTTTATAATTCAAATTAAAACTAAACTTATATATCTAAACTAAAGAATGGTTTCAGTTGCACGTGATAAACTTCTAGCGCCATGTTTTACCATCAAAATATGTAAGTTACTATCCATTCATCATCATTCATTCATCCAATCGTCTAAACTGACTTTAGAAGTTTTTATTTTTTATTTTACGACGAAATCATGAAGATAAATCTAAAAAAGCATACGCGAACTTATCTCTCCTTAAAGCAACAAACAAATAAAGATATTACAATTTTACTGTGAACCGGTATCACGATTTATTGCAATTGCTATCACGAGCACTCTATTACACGTAATAAGTGACCACACGCGCAGTTAATTTTTCAATTACTATCTTCTTGTATTTCCTTCACGTTATGTGGTGTGGCGCAAGACAGTCGATAAAAATTGAAGAGTGGCTATAACATTATCTAATGCAGACACAATGTTCTTACGTTGAGTGCACACTGCTGAAAACTTACATCTCTGTTTTTCACAGAGAAAGACACATAAAATTTGTTATCTTTTACAAATTTTATGTGAATGTTTTCGGCAGTGTGAACACGGTTTTAGAAGATTGGATTTGGTTATTTGTTTATTTATAAGACTGCTTCTCTTCTCTAATACAAATGGACTAGACAGTAGCCAGAATTATGTTTTCATGTAGGTTCCAACTGTTTTGTCCAATTGTTCCAACAACTGTTAAAATTCACAACAATTAAACGAGTACACCTAGTATTAGCTACAACTTTGAAAGCTCGAGATACACACTTTTCAACGGCAAAATGATTTGTGTGACATATAAATAAATATTTATTTACATTAAATGTAAAAAAATTGTTTCATTATTTGAGCCTGTAACTGGGATCAATATTCATTCCTTAAGAGTCAGCGACGCATTTACATATCCTCTGGTATTGTGGATGCTCATTGTGATCAGTTATTAGGCGATCCACTGCTCGATTGCCCCTCGCTATTTTATTAAAAAAAAAAAAAAGGAATATTACTACTCTTATTTTTTATGGGGCCAATTAGACTCAGTATTTTAGATCAATATTTATTACGAAATAATTAGGTAAATGATATACTGCAGAGTGCTGTTTATTCATAACATGTTGCGGTATTCTATATTTTGTTATACTACTCTGTGTAAAAAGTATCGGGAATAGGTCAATAAAAAGACCCGCGTAAAAGAGGTTGTTCTAATTTTTTTACTGCATGTTGGTAGCACTGTACTGTTTTTGCGCGCAAAGTTTTAGCGGGATCTGTCATTTAATTTGTTTTAAACTACACTTTTTGTTGGTCATAGTTTTGAGTTCTCGGCGATTTTTACAATGGAAAATATTGTTGAACAAAGAGTGTGCCTTAAATTTTGTGTTTCGAATGATATTTCATGTGGTGAATCAATAAAATTGTCGCGAAATACCTACGGCGAATCGTGTTTATCGAAAACAAGGACTTATGAATGGTATAAGGCTTTTAAAGAAGGCCGAGAAGTAGTAGTAGACTTGCCTCGTTCTGGTAGACCTTCAACCGCTACGACCAAAGAAAACATCGACAAAATCAAGAAGCTAGTGCTCGAAAATCGACGTATGAGTCTGAGAGAATTGGCTAGTGCGGTGAACATATCTTTTAAGTCCGTCCACAACATTCTCATTGACATTTTAGGCATGAAACGCGTCGCCGCTCGACTAGTTCCAAAAGAGCTCAATTTTGTTCAAAGAGCGCAGCGAAAGCACGTCGCTGAAGACATGGTTTCCCGAGCTTCTACGGATCCGACCTTTATGAAACGTATAATAACTGGCGACGAGACATGGGTTTATGAGTACGACATGCAAACAAGCCAACAGTCTTCAGAATGGCGTCTCGAAAACGAGCCGAAACCCAAAAAACCGCGGCAAAGTCGCTCCAAAATCAAGGTGATGCTGACAGTTTTTTTTGAATACCGTGGTGTGGTTAACTCCGAATTCCTTCCAAAGGGAGAAACAGTGAATAAAGAATATTATTTAGGCGTCATGAAGCGTTTGCGTGAGAGTATCCGCCGAAAACGTCCAGATTTGTGGCAACACAACTCATGGATGCTGCACCATGATAATGCACCATCACACACAGCCATTATAGTGAAAGAGTTTTTAGCGAAAAATTCAACAAACGTTCTCGACCGAGCACCGTATTCACCTGATATGGCTCCTTCTGACTTTTTTTTATTTCCCAAGTTAAAATTACCACTTCGAGGAAAACGTTTTGAGTCGATAGAAGCCATAAAAAAAATTCGCTGAATGAGCTAAAGGCCATACCGCAAATAGCCTATGAAAAATGTACGGAAGACTGGGTGAAGCGTTGGAGATGTTGTATTGCAAGCGATGGGGCCTACTTTGAAGGCGATAAAATAAATGTAGATGAATAATTTGTATTTTTTGTTTTATTGACAAATTCTCGATATTTAGTACACAGAATGTAAATGTCTACGCCCGACCTACTGCATATTGACAGGTGCGGGGAGCGCGCGGAGCGGGGTAACAGATTGAACGAGACCGGCCACCGAAACACCGCACGAAAAGAACTCTCGACCGACGCCCACCGTTACATTAAATTCAAATGTCCTTATAATATAAAAATAATTGTTGAAGCATTCATTAAATAATTATAATAAAAAGTTTGTTTTTATAAACAATAACTAAAACCATAAAAATAAGATCAGTTCGTATTCATGCGGCCAAAATAATTATTCTAGAAGAAATTTACCGAGATTTCATTCAACTATCAATACGTTTCGATAAACAACACATTTTCATTTTCAACTAGTAATTAAGTACGCAATTATCAATGCGATGTCGACTACACAAGAAGTGATAAATTGTTGTTTCGATCATGTCCATTGTATATCTACACTTGTTTTTTTTTACGAATAAACCAGTGTTATTATCATATCAGTATATGTCACAGATAAAAATAGTTTAAGACACAAGACATAAATAAATATGCCTATTAAAGGATAGGATGGGAACATGGAGAGGATTGGACGGGGAGGGGGATAACGGGGAAAAAGAAATATCCTTATTCCTGTCTATGCCCTCCTCTGTCAAAGGTAGGCAACGCATCTGCAACACATGTGCTTGTTGCGGATGTCTACGGGTAGCGCTCACTTAATATCAGATGATCCGCTTGCTCGTTTGCCACCTTTTTTCCATAAAAAATAATATTATAAGAATATGTAAGTAAGAAAAGAATAACATTTTTTTATGGCAGAAGGTGTCAAACATGAGATTCACCCGATATTAAGTGACCCATAGACATCTGCAACAAGCTTATGAGATGCCTTGTCTACCTTTAATGGACAAAAAAAAATATTTCCTTTCCTATCCATCCTTCCAACTCCCAACCCTTTCATTATTAGGATCGAAAAAAGTCTAAAATTAGGTATCGAAACTAATGAAACTAAACCAGAGGAACTGTTCAGGCGCTTCTGACCTTTAAAGAAGGACGTTATTTTCTCAAATGTAAATAAGTCCTATATTTGTTTCATATAATATTAAATAAAATTATCTAAAGCTATACCATAAACAAAAGTGTTCAGTTCTCCAGAATCCTTACCCTTTCTTTGGATGTATAATAAACGAAACGGACGGATGAAATGTAGGTCTATGTGTACCTCTATATGGGATATCCCTTGCCCAGTATGAATAGATGCATAATGCCTTCACTGTTATATCAATAATGTTTAATTATTGAAATTAGTAAATTGTCTATGAATCAAATAAGTTTGTGCATAAAATTTTTATAATCTGCAATTGGGGGAAATTCACAACGCACAAAAAGGTTGTAGCCGAGTGAATTTCCACTAATAATTAAAAAAAACTATCTATCGAAGCGATGACATTACGATAAAGGTCTCGAACGAGTCACCCCTCGTATCTCGCTAATTAACGTCCTCAAGTATTTACAAATACAACGGTGATAGCAACTTTCTCTTTATCAACAAATAACAAGTTTATCGGGGACAATGCACTATCGGGTGTAAGTGGTATCGGAGTCTGGGCTCCGTTAGGGCTGGTTAGGTCCGGACCTACAACTGTCTATAATTTTTATACTCTTCACTAATCTAAAAACTAAATCACTAGTGGCGTAAATAACAAGTATTTTTTACCCAACTGACCCCGGAGAGTAATGTTTTTTTACTATCCCAGTAAGGGGTAATGTTTTTACCCGATAGACGCAGAAGAGGGGAAATGTTTCTACCCAACTTTCCCAGAAGGAGGGTAATGTTTTTCACGCGCCCGTTCCGCGGTCCGTTTATGCCCACTCCATTGTCACCTCCTGTAGCCTAAAGCTTGACTATAACTTAATATTTTTGTATTTCGCTCTATTAGTATAATAACTAGCGATAATCGAATCGAATACTCGTACATTATTGGACCGCTCCGACTCAGGAAAGTACCAACTAATAAAATATAACTAGTACATCCTCTATTTCTATTGATGAAGGCGCCCATTCCTACCTGTAACTAGTTTGGTTATATTTTGTATTGTTACCACAATAGAAATTGTTGCCTCAATAGAAATTGTTACCTCAATAGATATTGTTACCTCAATAGAAATTGTTACCACAATAGAAATTGTGGTACCTAACTTCTGATTAATCATTTGCTCGTTTTTACTTCATAATGTGTATACAATTTATTATTTGACAAAATCTTCAATAGATCTCTCAAACGGTGGTAAATATCTCCTTCGCCACCAGTTTGTGGATTACTTTTTCAAGATTAAATCCGCCTGCAACGCTATTAATAAAGCATTTCTAAAGTTGCCTTTTATAAATTTTCATGAGCATATTAATGTATTTTTTAAAGAAACCACCAATGACTTCAAATCATCACGCTAACGCTTATCATACTTGATGACATGAATGATATTTATAGTTTTAAAAAATGGTGCCATTGGTATTTTGTACTATAAAGTTTTTATTTTTGTCAACATTCCTCGGAGTACGACTCTCTATTAAATTAAATTTAAAAAATACATTACATCTCAAAAATATACAGTAGTTAAAACGATAAGGCAGCCCTAACTATCAAGCGAAAGTGCACGTCTCGATAGCGAACAATGTGACACGCGGCCGATAGTGCAGCGTGATCGCTGCGTTATCGCCGCGGCGCCGCTGCCGATACCCTGCCTGTTCGCTCCTCCCGCTGACATGCACCTGGCTGCCAACACAGGATATTTATCTAAAAGGTGATGCGTGTATGTGGGAACATATAGACTCCGAAACAGCTGGACCGATTTCGATAAAATTTCCAGCTATCGGATAGCTATCGGATCAACATAATTAATGCTACCCGGGCGAAGCCGAATCGGATCACTAGTAGTTCGAGTGTGTATTTGATGAGGATGGAAGAGGGCGGACTGTTTGTCCCTGAAGGAGGCCTACGACGTACTCGACTGATTACTACCAGTTTTAACAATAACCAATTGTTTTTGGCGTGGCATTTCTATATAACTGGCCATTTTTGACATTTGGACGCGTTTACACTTTGTCATGTCGCAATTGCGTCACAAGCGCGAGTTCTCTGATTTCACCGTCTACAATCGACAACAAAGTATAACTTTAGTTATAACTTAGTTTAACATTCGCATTTTCAAATCACTTATATACTATTATAAGGTGTTCGCACACTAAGAATAAGGGTGTGGGCACACCAAAGTGAAAGTCGGCGGGTATGCCGATCGCGTAAGCCGGTTCATTTCCGGTGCGCTCTGGCTCCAGCGCTCGACCGCTCAAGAGATAGATGGCGCTGGCGACAGACTCGTTTATATTGCTGTTTATGCTTTTAATCTCCCAAAAGATATAAAATAATATTATCAGTTAAAGTATAATCTACACTAATTTTATGGTAATTATGTATTAAAACTATTTATACTAATTTAGTTAAGCTCTTATGTAAATATGAGTCAAATTACTGTATATTTGTCTATATAATTTATTATATCGTTAAATTATAAAGATCATGAAAGACATACTAACAATTGCATTGAACCTAAGCACATAACAAATACCAGAATTAAAAAAGGCGTACAAAAGCCATATTCCTGAAGTTTAAACAAACAGTGCGCACGGCCGAAGCTGAGATAGCCCACTCCGGTTGTTTCAGCGGCTAAACCGAGCCGCGCCATTGTCTCGCCAGCTCCCTGGCATAATGCAACATTTGAATTGTCTGAGCAGATTAAAAAGTTCAGCCGCATCCGTGTGGAGCTCTTTACCTGCTCATTGATTCGCGCTTATGGAACCATATGACAATGCAAGCGTCGCTATACGCATCGCTTTAGTTGGTAACAGGCCTAACTTGTTCGAGTAAATTAGGTTGTTCACCGATTCAATCATCTAAAACTTTAGAATAAATATTATTTTTAAACTCACAAGTTAGTGTAAAATTACAGATTCTATATGTACTTTAT
Organism: Papilio glaucus; assembly: GCA_000931545.1. Taxonomy (NCBI): domain Eukaryota; kingdom Metazoa; phylum Arthropoda; class Insecta; order Lepidoptera; family Papilionidae; genus Papilio; species Papilio glaucus. The sequence goes on from JWHW01056731.1 coordinate 43,379, forward strand.
AGACTCTGAAACGGCTGGACCGATTGCAATGAAATTTTCAGGAAATGTTGAAAATTTCCTATCGGCTGCTCCTGTAAATTTTGGTAGCGTCACTAGTAAGATATACTATAAGATATATTTTAGTGAGAACTTGGCTTAAGGAATGCTCACCTCGGCTAATTACGTTACATAGACATTATTACATCACTTAGCGATGAAACAACCTACAGATCTAATAGTAAATGTAAATAAGTGTGATATACGGGAAAAAACAAAAAACTAAATAGTAATCAACGATTAGAGACCTAAAGTAAACAGTAGTGAGTCTTATTTTAATGTGTAAGTGAGGACCACACCAAGGTTTGAGTTGCTTTTGACGGATGAGTTATTCTTCTTTGTGTATACCATCATCACCATTTGGTGGATGAATTTCTCATGTCCGTTTATTGCGACGAATTCCATTCAAACTGTCACTTACCTGTAACAAAGGAAATAGTGAGTTTTATTATTATAATAATGTAGGTTCAAGCTTTCGTTGAACAGTTGCATAAAGGGTCCAATGTAAAATCAGTAATTTTACGGGACTGTCCTCGTTGTGAGGAATTGCCTTTCTCTGTGACCACTGGTTGCTAGAGGCTCCATAGCCCGTGAAAAACTATTTTGTATAATATATGGTAGAATATCTATTTTTTATGTTTTTTTGGTAATTTTAATGGATTAATATAATAATTTAAATACCTACTTTAGTATTTTTAATGTATACAAATTAAAAAAAAACCTAGTCTTAAAAACTCATTTATTATTTTCTACAATTATTGTTATTTTCTGTACTGGCAACATTCATTAACAAAAACGCACATTTTTAATTATACGGCAGTTATTTTTTTTCTTATCCCTTAATCCAATGCAGCAACATTAACAGGAATGCGAGAACATTAAGCGATGAATTATTTGCCTCTCAAGACTTTTTTCCAATTACCTTAATTATATTTTTCCAGTGTCTTACATTTTGGCGAAACTAATTTAAAAATGTAACATTAAGATCGTTAATGTTACTTTTTATTTTTTGCGTATTTATAAAATAAGTTATGAAGTAACCGTTCTTTCACGTTTCGGTAGGTTAGACAGGTTTCGTTGACGTTTTATTTCTTCATTTTATTTTAACTAACAAGCTGTGTGGTAAACGTATATACACAGTAGGATAATTCGTCCAATTATATTGGAAAATATGTATAAATATGATACATTTACTTTTCAGTTTAGCGGTTGGATTAACGCTTGTACTAAGCAATTTTCATTGTCTTGGATTCTTACATTTAAAATATTATCTTATAAAAAAAATATTGGTTCAGAAACAATGGTATCTGTTCTGTTCAATAGTGTTGCCTTTTTGACAATTATTCATTCGAAAACAAAGTTGTTGTCCGTCACATCGTAATCCCGAGCGCTTCCCGCCTTCCCTTCAGAGACGGCTCGAATTTCCGCCGCGGCCGCGCCGGAAGTGACGCCATGTTTACAAATCGCGCGCGAAACTTCGGCGGGAATTTTAAACAGCTACATGACGACGTCAGAAAAATATTAGCTATGGTATCCGATGTAGGGCGATACCAGACAAATGTTAGAGTAAAGGGTAATCAATGTTATATTATTTAAGGGATACTCATGATGACAAGAACGAGGGCTTGTCTCTGATTATTACAAACACGATCAACCATATCAATTTTGCCCTTCTGTGGCGTAATTCTTAGGGGGTAGTCAGGAAAGTGTAGTGAAAAATGTTGGGTATATGGGTGGCTTTGCTTACCGTCCGTTCGTCGTGTCACCGTTCTGTTTATATATGTAGTCATTTGTACAGTATATGTTCGATTTTTCCGATAGGGCGAAGTGGTTTGAATATCTCTTATCATTTTTTACTAGATAACTAACTTGTTCGACAAAATTGCTAGTCGATATTCACCCAGGGTAATACCCAATTAATCCTATGGTGGATTAAAAACGTAACGATATATGTATACTTTAATATAATATAAAGAAAAAACTAAAACCTAGATAAGCATTATATACCAGTTATCTATTCTGTGATACCAGTATTTATATAGACGACTTCAATTTCAAGTTTTGAAACTCGTTATTAAAGATAAAAATAAAATAAATACACGACAAATTTGTACAGTCTGGCGACATTAAAAAACAAAAAGAAACAGTTCTTGTAATCAACAAAAAATTATTTTATTTCGCGAAATAAAATTTGCAATAAAAGATCGCGGCATTAGATTTGCAAACAAAAATGGAGAGTGAAAACAAACTCATTTCCTAATTATCTGCCACGGAAAGGCGTCAATCGGCTGTTGTATTAAACGACTGTGAAAAATGAAAGATTACGAATAAATCTCTAATTTATATGCGTTGCCGCGGGTCGCTCCCGTCGCGGGCCGCTAGGGCTGCGGCAAACTAGCTTTTCTTAAATAATCCAATACAAAATAACTACAACGATTTTCTATTAAAAAAATCACATTGGTTTATTCAAATAAGAAAAAGGAACGGAGAAGAAGAGGGAACTTTCTATCCATCTTCTTCTGCTTGCAAGAAAAACAAAAGATAAATGAAATACAGAAAGACACAGAAAATACAAAAAGACGTAGTTTCACAATTCACACAACTACAGCTCTGGGTGAGGAGTGAAAATGATTTGTAATCAGACATGAGGCAAATCATATTTTTATTAGCTGACTGAATATTAATTGTGCTGCATAAATTGTTTCATTGTTCATGTTTTTTAAAATTGTTTCTGTCAGTCCATTGACATTAACCATACAAACTGTGACGTGAGAAGACGAACAACAAGGACTGCATCTTCAATGATTTTTGCCTACCATAAGAACGGTACGAATCTAATAACCGAATAGCAACCGCTTATATCCTCAGCTGATTTGTTGAACTCAAAACTTTTGATAGGGAACTTCGGTTTAACTTCATCATCATGTCCCTGCCCTGTGCCACGACATGAAGGAACATGTGGGGTTGGCACAAGTCGTTCATCATTCATCATTTCAGTAGTTACTATCATCTTAATAATGTCATCTTTCTTGCCTTCTCAGTTTAACCTACAGGCTATAATGCTACGATTTTATTATTACTAACAGTTGATGCAGACAAAAATCTTGGACTTATACTGTCATCATAAACTCCTTGCCTTTTTCCCATTTATGTGAAGTAGGCGCAGTATGAACGTAGTCCATACTGTATAGGTTTTGGCTATAGTTTTTACCGGCCGACTACACTACCGATTGTTACAAATAATTTTATAACAGTTTGTATAAATGTATGTATACAATAGAAGGCTCTGCTGTTGCACGCGCACTCTTATCAATGTATCGTCAATATTTAGCGCATGTATAGATAATTAAATTAAGCAATTAACCATATAATCATTAGTTGGTATGATAGTGTGGATAATGTACGAAAGTAACATAACTTCCAAAAACCTCGTTATACTTCCACGAGTAAGATATGAAGAACTGGTTCCCGCTCGATATCGCCTCGATAAACAATTGGAACAAGTAACATACAATATTTATAGATTTCATCATTTCTTTAACATTTAAATTAACGAATGATCTATTTTAAATTTAAAATTAAGTTTGTTTTTATAAAAACTTGTAGTGTTGTTTTTATAAAACTCATTGCAGATTTTTTTTTAATTTTTATGATACAAAAGTGTCAGACAAGATTGGATTAATTAAATAAACACGTATCTGTACAAAATTCAAACTTTCTTTGTGTTCTTTTTATTTAAAAAGAAAACTTTTCGTTTGTTTTAAGCTTTAGAGGGTTGCTACAAAATAATATTTAGCTCATAATAAATCGTAACAATTCATTAGTGCCAACCCTATTGCCCTCCCAATTTATTTCTTAATAACATCTCTTTAGCGGTCCGTCCTGTTTGTGGACACTAATTTGTTTATCCAGCAAATCGAACGCCTGCTCTGATGGATGAAAAGAAAGGGTGGATCAGACGATACTAATATGTCATTAAATTCTTGCATAAAAATTAAAATAAAATTTCGTTACTTTCATTGGCGTTAAATACTTTATTTTATATTATTATTCATATGTGATAATTTATATAAAATATTCAACATGCACATTTTATATGTAATTTGATACTAGTAGTAATAGCTTCCATTTCCTTTCCTTATTTATTCTTCTACATAACATCACTATAACTAACCTTAAATATAAATATATGATCTAATACTTAAGAGCACAAGCCACAATCAATAATTTCACTTGAAATAACTTACATTATTATTATTAGTAAGGTAATTTTTTGTGTAACGTCCAGAAATATATTTAATTCGATAGTGGGTTATTGGTATGGTCATACAAAAATATGTGTGTGGTCCAAGTTGCTCTGACCCTGCCAGAGATAGAGACCGACCCCTTGCAACTTAGTGGTTATATAAAAGTAGGGCTTCAAGAAAATCCAACTGCCTGAATCGAGAACCCATGGCAGATTGTTTTGGCGCAGGACGTTAGGAACTTCAGCCCCAAACAATGGAAAAGGCCCCAAATAAAAGGACTAAGATAATAAAGAGAAGTTTCTTAGCAATTAATTTTCTGAACATTTTTGATCATTTTCTAATACACATGTCATTCTTTGTCATTTTCACCTCTCTCGGAGAGAAGACCTGTGCCCCTGCAATGGGGAACATTCTAGAAAATAGGCTGATTTATTATTTTATTATGTCATTCTGGACTGGTTCAGAAACTTGGTGTAAAAATATTACATTGTTCTCGGACGAAATGCAAAAAGGTGAGTTTTGTATTATATTTCAATGTGCCCTTAAATTACTCTTTGTCTTTGTTTAACAAATGGAGGTTATAAGTGTTAAATTTTTATTTTAATCTGTATTGATTTATGGTCCTATAAAACCAGAGATTATTTTCATTATCAGACTTTAAACTATTTGATATATCACTTACAAAGCTTAATTACCATATTAGATAAACATTTAAACATTTTTAAAATGAACGTCGCCATCTTCCTTTCTTATTTTAAATTTTTCTATGAACAATAGTTTTAAGTTAGATCCATTCTTCACAGTACTGGCAACATTTTAATGTTTATCTGTCCATTATTAAATTCATTTATTAAAACGTCTAAAACACCATAAATAAAGTATCTCGCAATATAAAATATTTCGCTATATCAAAACATACATATATTGGCCTAAATTCAATCAACGATCATATTCCTTAATATTGCTTTAAGAAAATTTAAAGTTACATATGGAATATGTTTATGAAACAAATTTGACATTAGCAAGTAAGTGTAGAAGCAAATTTTACCTGAATATGCAAGTACTGATGTGTAAAACTATTTCTGTGTTTCGTCTTAGCGAAATGCCCAAAGACTATCTCCTTCACATTCATTAAAGTTCCTTTTATAGTTACATTCCAATCAACATTTTATGTTCCATGTGACCATTCAAGTTAAAATCCAAGTTAAAGTTAAAACATTGTTGTAACAATGAGTCACTTCACTCGCTAGGCGCGGCGTCGTTCTTCGAACCCAGAGCTTCTTGCAAGCTGACAAACCTGTCCGATACGTCACCGAACCAGCATGGCTGGGGGAGGAGGGGCCTCGCTCCGCCCCCCACCGCCCAGTCACATACTGTGCACTAACTTAACTTTACTATTAATTTATAATGAAGTAAGCAACATATTTAACTAGTATACTAACTTAATTTTCTGTTGCACAGTTCATTGTATGAAAATAAAAAGAACTCGTTAGATCTTTAGGTATTGAATTTCGAAGAATCTTTTCTTAGTCCTAGCCGACCAATATTTCAGGTCTCTAGGCCCAGTAGTTTGGGCTGTGCGTTGATGTATCAGTCAGACAGTTTCTTATTTTATATATGTATATACGTAGATGGTATTCACTACACAAATGACATTTTAATACACCGTTTAAATCTCAACAGTCAACACTATTATGGTAATTTTTTCTATACTAACTTGCGGATCCAGCAAACGTTGACTGGCCTACTCTTAGTGGGTTTAGGTAACGTTTTTTCGTAAATCGTTTCGTTGTTCGACAAAAAATAATCCTCCTCGAACGCATCTACCACCATTTCACCAGAGGACCATTCAAGCACATACAAAATTGCATAAAAATCAGTTCAAAGCCTTTTTGAGGGATTCAGTCACATACACACGCTCAGAAAAAACGTATGCAAAATTATTATTATTAATTAAAACTGTCATCAACTTATTCATTAGTGGTAGAGAGAGTGGGTGAGGAACTTACACGACCTTATAGAGAACAGGCGCAGAGGCAAAATAAAGGCACTCCACTACCGCGTGGTTTTCGCGTACCTTCCTCTTTCACACAACTGCCAAACCAATGCGACTTAGGGTCATTGAAGAAGAAAGCGTACTCCATTAAAGTCCGGCAACGTATCTCCAGTTCCTGGTGTAGCAGATGTTCATGAACGTTGAGGATCAGTCACTTAACGTTAGGCGACCCGTTGCTAGTTTCCCACCTATTCCTAAAAAAAGAAATGAACTATTAATGTTTATATTTCCATGATTTATGTGATGAGTCATATGCTGCAGGCCTATTGCTCTTCTCGTCCCTTCCTTCTTTTCTATTCTTGGTTAACTTAACTTCTCTTACCTAATAAAGCTCAACGTAACCTCACTTACATCGTTGATGGTAAAAAAATCCTACTGTACTAATTATTACGTTTGTATGCAGACTATTTGCCACTTAACTTAGTTTGACTAGCTATGCCCATAGCTTATTTCTTCAACTCAAGGATAGCGTCATAATAGTTCGAGTAACTCGGGGTTAGAATCGGATTCACAATAGAAGTTCACCTTTTGCATACTAATACGAAATAACACACATAGATTATTGCATTTAGAAACTAAAAATACTTTTTTATACAGTATACAAATATAAATTACGCAGGTTCTGCTGCTCTGCTGTACCCTAACACTAACAACCCACAATCACGTACCGTGTAACATAACAAGGCATAACTCTATAAATAAAGGCGATAGTACCAGGAAAACATAAAGTCACACCATCGATATCACGTTAATTAGTGGACGAATAAAAACCCCATGTTGAAATATAGCGGAAAATTGTAAATTAATACAACGCAATAAATAGTATATCGATAATTTTGTAACCTTTTGAACTTCCTCCTTGTAGTAGAGTAGTTATAAATTTTGATTTGACTGAAGGAACGTTGCCTCAAACTCGCCACTAGAATCTCCACATTAGCCTCTGATATTATATAATCTGTAATTTGGACCACCTCAGTGGCTACACTGTTTTGTTAAGTACACCTTTCTGTAACTTATTTTGACCAGAACTTAAGCTCGTTTTCGATCCTTCATATAAATATTATATATTAGGGTGCGTCCAGATCCTGGATAATGTGCCTCGCGAGCCGTCGGCGATGTGCGCGTGCAGCTGGCGAGGTGCACATTCGTGGCGCATTCGCCAGATCTGGACGCTCATGCTCATGGCGAAGAAGGGCTGGTAATTGTTCTGCGTTCACAACGTCCAGTCTGCGTCGTTTAATAAATAATAATCTTTCATGAGCAACTAAATTGAAACACGACTTTTCTTATTGCCAGATGAATAAAATAAATCTCAAGACAAAAGTCTGTGAACAATGTGTGTTGGTAGCGCTGACATATGGAACTGAGACGTGGCCCTCAACTGCACAATTAGACGGCTCAAGGTCACTCAATGGGCAATGGAGAGGGCAATGCTAGGAGTCTCTCTGCTTGATCAGCAGCAGAACCAAGGTGAGCGACATTGCCCGAAAAATTGCAAGACTTAAATAGGAATGTACCAGACACATTGCCCACAGAACTGATGGCCGATGGGACCGTAAGAGCCTGTATTGGCGGCCGCGTACGTCGCAGCGTAAAGAAAAAGAAGAAGAAAAAGGAACACAGAGCAGATGAATGTCGGTCAGCGATATGTAGTGTAACGGCGAGCCTGACGAGAAGGGATGCGCCCGGCCAATAACGGTCCTCGCGACATTTGACTTTCTCGACAATGGAATTGTTATTGTCACACTGGTAGAATAAAACATAAGTACAGGCCGTAAAAACTGTAGCCAAAACATGGAACAGGCAGCGGAAGAGACTTCGTTTCATATTATTTAAAGATATACTCTTCGTACATGTTTTAAGTAAATAAGAAACTCGTCTATAGTACCAGGGCATCATCTTGTTAAGTATACGACGCGGCAAGCGGTCAGCGAGACAAAACTCAATCAGAGCGTCCGTGATCCGACACCGGTCGAACAAAATAAAGCACGAAGCGGCTCGCATCGACATCGTTCCCACTGATGCATCGCACTCGTTATTTAGTTAGCAGATCACCCCATTGTTACTTAGAGAGACCACGAAAAAAGCGTGGGCGGGGCCGCTATCGACGCTCGCATCTCTCCCGATGAAACAAGCTGCCTATCTAGATACATGCCTCCGACGCCAGCGCGGCCCAACACTCAACAATCGACCTTCGATTGCTAAAATTAAAGAACATTTTCTTCAACCGCAAAATCTCGAAGCTTATTAAAGAAAATTAAATTTGCAGCCACGCGAAATCGGCACGAATCCGCGAAAGCAGACGAGTTGAGATCCGTCAAGGAATTTCAACCCTTAAAGCCTAACCGAATGTTTTATTAAAGCAATAAACTTGTTTGCAGGTCGCCGGGCAGTTTCAAGTGCATTCGAAGAATTGTAAAGGCGCTTACGTCGTTTTACGCTACGGTTATTGAATGTTTATATAGAGTTGGATATACCTATATAGAGCGGATTATAGATAAGGGGGCGAATGTATTTTCATTTTATTACCAAATTACCGATGGCGAGATTGCGGGCCGTGAGGCGATTGCGGCGGCCCATATCGGAACATTTGCCAACAGGTAATTGTCTTATTTTGTTCCGTTCGACATTCCAACACTTGCGGTCGCGTGAGCTTGGAACCGTACCGATATATCGCCGGACGAAAATCACGCGAATAACGCAATCTTTGTTTGAAAGTATCTTTTTAAATAGCAACAGAGATCGGAGCTTTTGGCCTGTGTTCCAAAAAACATACATTAAAATTTTGAATTTTCTTACAAATAAGTTTTGTAATTTTTTTCTTACTTTTTACCCTTTCTCACTATTTTATTAAACGAAACTCTTATACGATACGATACTACGTTAGAGCAACTTATAAAATTTACAGCAAAAACATTCTAATTTTTATTTGGCTATTTTCACCACGTAAAACATGAAGGTTTAAGAAGTTGATTTTATGGTTATCGAATGACGAATGAAAAGAATATTCCCAAAAACATATCAGCGCCCTTTATTCATGATTTAAAATTATATAATATTAAAATATTAAGAATAATGGTTAAAATTTTCCTATTTTTTTAAGCCACGTGCTATAATTAAAAGTTCAAGCCTTCAAGACATTTATAATCTTATAAAAGAAAAGTAATAACGGAATCTTTAATTTTTCAGTTATAATAATACTAAATAATATAAGAAGTTTTGTTTGTACACAGAGAATAAGTAATTACAGTGCAACACCGACGCCCCCTATCGTCGAATCGGCACGACCTTTCGCCTGGTGGTAAATCATGACGGAGTGATGCATCGATAGGCAAGTTGTTGAGAGCAATCACAGCCGACGAGTTATGAGCCTCGACTTAGCACGGGTTTGCACCTGACTAACATTCATTCTACGAAATCAAACAAAATCGAATTAATATTTTATTTTTAAAACATGATAGTAAAATAATTCTGTTTTTAAAAATAAACTAAAATTGAGAAAAGTATCCTCGAGTAGAAAGAGAGAGAGTAAAGTAGCTTCGAAGCTTGAGAGATGCAGAGAAGATAAATAATTAGAAGAAGGGACAAAAGAACGAAAATTTTATTACATACGAAATTAGCTCCGCCAGCAGAGGTGAATAGTTATAGGTCAGGTAGGTAGGTATTTACATTTAGTAAGAAAACAAAACCACGCTACCATGTTAATTGTGTGTAGATGAATGAAGAGAGGTCGCGATGAATTTTTTGGCAGTCTCCTGACTAAAGTTTACAGTTTGTCTATCTGTGCAAATCTTTGTGTCTTAAGTGCAGATATTCCGTCAAAGAAACATGATCTTTTTCCCCTCCCTATCCTTTACTAATAGAGAAAGGGTGGGAAGGGGAAGAAGATTTGACGGAGGAGGGGATGGATAGGAAAAGAAAATATACTTTTTTCTTTCCATTGAAGTTAGTAACCGTGTCTGCAACTCTTTTACTTGTTATAGATGCTCATGGGTCACTTAATAGCGGGTAAACAGCTGGCTCAAGTGCCACCTTCTATAAAAAATATATTAGTTAATCCTTACAACGCGAGGTCTCGTGATACACAAATGTTGTACGGTACTTGTTTTTGTTTTTTTTTGTTCTTACGATAAATGTAGGCCTGAGATGTATTAACTAAAATTTATTTTAAAAAAATTACTACAAATTACGTTCTATAAACATTTATTATAGAAAAAAATCATTTAGGAATTTCAATCGGGCAAGATAACCTCAAAACACACCGCGGCATTTTCAATGTTATAAAAAGTACAATTCGAATGTGTTATTTAAACAACATAAATCTTTCTATCAACTATACCATCGGACAGGTATTTAATGGTCAGATTTCGATCAACAGAAATGTGACAAGTCCGTGTCGTTCAATCATTTTTGTGGTTCCGTCGGTGTTTAGTGAATTTTGTACAGTAACCTCTATGTTTGTAATTAACACAATCCAACAAGTGACTCTTCTAATGACAAAGTACGAGGAGCATTGCTTAGCTTCACATACAGAAGATACGCTAGAGAATTCGACATACTAAAAGTGATTTCAATTACTTTATTTTAAAAGCTTGTATGCGAGCTTTAAAATAAATGTTGCTGTTAGCATTCAGCCAGAAATCTTTGTGACTTAGACAGTCACAAAGATTTCTGAACTCTATGCTCCATTTCTTAATGTCTGTATTTCATAAACGTATGAGTGAGACTTTCAATTTTTTCACGATAAACGTAATGTATGCACTACTAAATATTTTTTTCCGTTTATTTTATTATTTTCTTCGTCTCTCTACCATCACTACCGTCTATTGTTTGTGGTTACGGGTACACATTTTTTTCGTCACAAGTTAAAAATTGAAATTAAAAAAAAAACAGAAATGTATTCGTCTCACTGAACTCTAAAACCACATCGCTATGACTGTTATTATAAACACACAGTCCACAACTATGTTTGTTCAACTTATAATCTATGAAATAACCTTTAGTGTTAAGAAAATAAAGCTCAAAGTACAATATTCGAGCAGTAGATATAAATGCATTGTCATACTTCAGTTTGACATCCGGTGTACGCGCAACCGTAACGTCGATTATTCGATAATTTTCAAAGATTCAAATCGCTTTTTGACAAGTCCGGCCATTATTCGACACACGTCGGAGTGAAACAGCTCATTTCGAAACCATCAGACTTGACACATCGGGAGCCATTCACATGACATATTTAGGACGATTAATTCAATGCAGAACACTATCATATCTTCTGACAACATATCTTCTATAAAAAAAGAGCGAAGAAGAAAGAAGCGTCTGGAAGATCACCAAGCAGCAGAATTAGTGGCAGGCGCCGCTATCGGTCCTCGTCCTTTTTTAATTTCCAAGCTCTTCTATTTCTGATTGTGATCAATGATCAGAAACAGAACCTCTGGACCGTAGACGGTCACAACGAAGACGCTATTGCAGCGCCACCAGTAAGGCACCACTGCTTTCCGAAGCCAGCAATCGAAGCTCGTCGACAGAGAGGGTCGTAGCCCCCACGATGTAATGCCTGAACCAAGTAAAAGTGGCTCAAAGGACGCCGTAGCTCGTGAGGATATTGGGTTAAAAGCGCATACCACCTTGTATCTTAAGATTAGGAACAAAAAGCAGCATTTTGTATAACAAGCTCCTGACAAACACAGCATTAGATTGAGGTGGTTTAGTGAGGTGGTTAATAAAAAAGTGTCTTATTTTTGTAAAACTATTGCTTTTTAAAATAAATTTTATAGGAGAAAATCAAGCAAGTCGAGGAAGCGATCCTAACATCGGTACAAGCCGCCACTGATATAGCACTTAAATCAGGGCCGGCAATAGCGCCCCGGCCTTATAGAGTGTAGGGGCCAGCCCGTGTTGTGCGCCGAGCCGATGCTATCGCCCCATACAAAATGAGCATACCGAGTTTTAAACAATAGTGCGTAGGCGCAGATTACCGCAAACTATCGTGTCCGCATCGGGTTTAGGCCATGCCTGTACACGTCAGTACAAACTGCTCGCTCGATGCAGTGAGTAAGCATGCTGGCAACATTGAAGCATTCCAAAATTACGAAATTAAAAATTGACATCACATGCCCGACAGAGAAATAATATAATTTATAGGTAAATCTTCCCTTAAAGAGCTTTTTTCAAAAAGTACCCCTTAAAGATTACGCTTGCCATATTTGATGTATGAAGCGAAGTCTTTAAGACTGTACTTCTTGATATTACGATGTGACGAAACCAGTAATATGACCATCCGATTTAGGACGGACCACCCATAGAAGACAAATTTAAGTACAAATTCCTGCGCAGTAATTTTTTACAAGAAGTGGTAGGTGAAGAAACGGTGAGAATTCTGTCTTCATGTATCATTTTAAACTTTTCTATATAGCAACAAGATACCAGACTACAAATGGGAAAGCGTTAAGTATAGAAAGCGTAGACGGATTACTAACACATGTTTAATTATAGAGTAACAGCTTGTCCGTTATCTTATCTTGACATCAGACCATTAACGGACCAACACAAAAACACACACAAACATTGTAGAGCAAATGAAATAACGCAATGTACATATATTGATACACAGCGGCGGTACGGATAGACAACATACGCTTTGGTAGCTTAAGCTTAAGTTGCCTTAATCATTAACACACTTGATTGGCAAAATGCCAAGTCAATAATAACACCATTGAGAAACAATTGTGACACGATTATGTTAGCGGAATTGGAGGCAGATATAGCACACATTAAAGTTAAACACTTGCTTTCGAATAGGTTGATGATATTGTAATTGTAGTTTTGAAGAGGGCTGAATTAGTCGGGCCAACATCGAACAGATGACAGTCTATACGTAATACACTAAATATAAAAGCTGATACTACTGCTGTTCTTGATATTATAGACGTTGAGGAATTAGTTAATAATATATCTTATCCTGTAGAATATTATAATAAAACTAAAAGAGACATTGCTTAAAAAATGACCAAAGTAGTCACCTTGTACCGCGGACCGTGAGTCCCCGCGTTATCTTTCAATCTAAAACGCTCGACACACAATCGGACAATCTCAGTCACTGTAACCGCGCACCAACGCGCCCTGTCAAAACAAACGACTGTCCTAAACAATAAGCGACACAAAAAACCCACACATTAATCGACCATAAAACATACCTTTCTAGAATACAAAAGAGTCCAAAATCGATTCTTATACTGAAAGTCGCTTAATCGATATCACATGTCAAAATTATAACCGCAAATCTCGTCTCAAATGTGATAAGTTTAAAGAACAGAATTCTGTGCGCTGTCACATCTAATTTGATGTAGGAACGCATGATCTAGACGGCTGCGGGCGAATAGTATCGAATGAAACAATCGAGCACTCTAGTGCGAGAAAATAAACGATAGAATCGATTGTATCTATTCACGAGAATCGAGAGGTTGTTAACAATTGACGCCCGCTTCGTAGTTTATGCTTGTAGGAGATGAAATGGATCGCGAGGCCGTAGGTCGAGTGGTTGACGCTTCAAGCGACAATGATCCCACTCATTAAGTAGGTAAAGGTGAATTTGGTTTGATAGTTGAAGGAAAGAACAATGTACTACAAGATGGGACAGGTGATTATGTTACAGCGAACGTTGTAAGTACAAGGATTTCAATGGCGAATCAAAATGTTAGTGCGTGTGGTGCCGGAAGGTAACCGGTTTGATATTTTTCATCATAATTAGACACTAAAACAATAAAATTGCATATATTTCGATAAGTAGAGTTGTACACTATTACCGCGAGTGATGTGATGTGACGGCGTTGCAAATTAGGATCAATGTCTTTGCCACACATTCGATAATCGCTAACGTACGTCATATAAAATCACGTAATTATCCGTAAGATAACGAGAGCCCTCGTAGAACAATGCTGCTGAAGCAGGGGCCACCCGCGAGTTTGAAGAACAATGTGCTACACCACACGTGGGTTATTTCGTAACCGCAGTGCTTTTAGAAAACTTTACATTACATACACGTAATTGAAGCGATTTTGCTTATTCGAAAACTAATTAAAACTTATTTTTACGATAAGTTAACAGAAGAACAACGAATACAAGAAATTTGCAGTGGGAAGACCTTATGTTTTGTTTTAGAAAAATTAACAACCTTTTCTAAAGAAATCCTCTATCGCGTCCCAGCGTTCATTCTAGGTGAATTGTCTTCTCTTCTTGATAGACCTTAATAGGACGCAGTCCGCAAATAACATATGGAACGGGAATGGCGTTTATCTATATTTTCCGAAGAACACTTTGGTATATTTCCATCTGTTGAGTTCTGCCATCATTCCTCACCTTCAGCCAGCACTCTTCTGACAGTTAACAGTTAGTAATTCCCAAAGAGGTTTGGCGTCAATCAGCCATAATGTGCCGACCCCACATAACGTGGGAAAAGAACAGGGATATGAAGATGACCCTACGGACAGTTGACATTGCACAACAATACGATTTTCGTGTAGCTCCTTGCACAATAGTCGGATAATCTCAGGTCATTCCCAGCTAATTACTTACAACAATGATACTTACGTAGAATCGGTAGAAATCGGTTAGTATCATAAACTCATCAGAGAAAGCTTTATTAAAGAATCTCCAGTCCTAAACGCAGGCGCAGTTATGGCAATTGCGATTACTCTAATACTTAATTAAAGTTATTATTTAGAACACAAGCAAAATCAAATACTTGATAAAAAAATAGACTCAAACATTAAAGTCTCCTTTGACCTAAGTCTCTGTTGTCGACGACATCTACACACACACACACACTACTTACACATGCACAACTAATGTGAGAATGACAACGGGTAGAAAAAACCTTAAGAAAAATGAGACAAACAAATCAAAATGTCTCACCTAATCGAATCATTTCAAAATTTAGCCTTTCCCCATTGTGGAGGTCGGAACTACGATGAAAAGCACGATAAGCCGGCAAAAACAAATAGTTACTAATTACGTTAGGAGCTCAGTTAACAATCGAGCCATCTCTAATCTGGCAGACAAATTGCTGGCGCGGGAATCAGTCAGGGCGGCAGATAAATTGCTCGAATTATTTTTTCGATTACAGCCCCATTGTTTAATCACGGCCGGTTAATAGGTGACGCGATACAATCTAAAAGTTTTAGCAGCCGGTGTCCATTGTTTCATACGATACGGTAAATTGTTTGCAGTTTAATAAACAATCCCTTGCCTATAAAATACATTAAATATTTTCTTAAAGATATGAAGGAAGTGTAGAATATAAACCATAAACATAGAGCTTCTAAGTTTCCGAATGCGACAAGGCCGAAGCATGTAATTTGTAAGTTTTGTAAAATATAATAAATGAACGAACGAAAATCCACTTTTATATGTAAAAATATACATTTTTATGAATAGATACAATAGTTTTATAAATACTTGTACGCTGGTTAATATATAAAACAGTTTTTGTACTTTGTACAAACAATAAATTCAACGGATGAAAATTTTTACAAAATTTTTGGTACAATTTGCCCGAGATTTCCGGACAACTAAGCCAGCCGACATTAGCCATTAGGTATATAATTTTAAATTAAAATAGTTGTATTCGAAGAATAACATTCAAAGAAAATTAAAAATAAAGAAAAGGGACAATGGAAACAAACACTGCCGCACCCGTCCCGGGATGCTCGACTCAGTAAATGAGGGTCAAACACGGTGTCTAGTATTAATTTTAAAGTATACATACTACTCTTGTAACATATGACCCGAAACTGTAGACGTCACAGAGAGATTCTTGTACAGTATACAAAAAATTTGACGCCTTTAAATAATCTAACAATACTAAAGAACATACTATAGCTTTGTTACTCGCTTTTAAAACAAAGGCGCATGTTATTTGACGTAATAACTATGTTAATTACAAATTTGTTAGCGGGTTTTTACTATTACAAATTAATCAATATAATAATTTTCAAATACGCACACGTGTTATTGGTGTATCAATACGGCAAATATTCTTCCTTTATATAAACAATAATTATCTCACGGTGTACGGTCAATAATAACTTATATTCGGTCCATATCTTATTTTATTGTAAAAAAATATTAGTGAACATTTATGAAGTCTCATAATAAAATACGAAGTTATGTATTATTTTTCAATTCAAAAAATTTTTAAACTGAAAAATGCTATCATGGTAAGGCCAATTTAATGGGCACACAATATTAACTGCACATTTCGTTAACTTTTTTTAAGCTAAAAATACATATTTATTGTAATAATAATAAAACTTTATAATTTACTGTGACTAATAAATCATTCTGAACATAATAAACTATTTATGTGATAAATAACTGAACGTCGGTACAAGGTTACGTCGGTGAACCCAAAAATCAAAAGATTGATCAACCGATAAGTTGAATTATATGCAATAATTACTTTAGAGGCAATGTTTAACCATAAATTAATTATTACATTATGATTATAATAAAACGTATTTTTATTTTAATAAATTAAATAAAAAAACTAGTTATAATTGATTACAATTATTAAAGTTTGTTGTAAATAAATAAACTATTACTACTTATTTTTTTCCTACATTTAAGATGTTAAATAATAATCGTGCAGGGATTTAACTGACTTAATTACATTAACAGTACCTATCAGTACTTTTATCATAATAACTGCATTCAATTCACAGATGTTTGAAGTCCGTATTTCATTCAATTTAACTGATGTTTATTCCACCTCACTATGAAGCTAAGACTGACAGATGTCAAATGTGATTTGTTAAAATGGCCCTACAAATTTAAACAATCATTATAACCAAAAAGTTTTTAGGTTATAATGATTATTTATCTATGCAGCTACACAAATATGAACACAACCAAAGATCATATCATTTATCTAAAAGTCTAGAAATGACTATCGGTCGTTAGCAAATGTATAGTTTTAAAACGAAGATTCATTAGCGGGTATCTTATCAGCGGGAGAACGTGGTCCATTACCTACTATCAGCTGTTTATCGGTTCCTTATCATCGAGATGAGGCGAGCGGCCAAATCGCCTCGCTCTGACGCTTATGACGACTAAATGGTTTTTTATTTAATTATTGGAATCGTATGCGATAGTCGAAACAGGTTTTACTGGTGTGATACCATCATGCGAAACATAAAATAGACTTAAAACCAAAATTCTCATATTTTCTCTAAATCTTTAAGTATGAGTTTATTTTAGACTGTGCTACTAGTGTCTCTGTAATATAATTTGTGATGGATACCCAGTGCTCATCCCAGGACGTCAGTCTATTATCTATGGCAGTGTTGTTGTCTGTGGCGACGCTTCACTTTTGCTTCGACCTTAACTTTAACAAGAGACGTTAAAACCAAATAAGGAGATTGTTACTAAAAACCTTATACTAAAAATATAAAACAAAGTTAAAGTTCCCCTATACCAGTGCATTTTTATTCAACACATACCAATACTTGGCGCAGCCGGTAGGATAGTGATTGGTATACGTGATACTAAACTACAAGAATAGTTATTGGGATTCAAGAATTTGTCCCTCGATCAAGCGGTGGATATATGCAGATCAGCGGAAATGTCAAAGGAACATGCAAAGCATATCAAAAAGCAGCCAGTGACGGACGTCAATGCAGTGGTCAAAATAAATGCAGTGCACAATGACACTGGAGTGAGACCCGATCTTTGTGGCGATCAATGGCCAAGTCCTAAGTCCAGCAGGGGTCGAATATCTGATGAAACGATAGGCGATAAATGTATTATAATGCTAAATTTCCTCTTCTTCTCCTTACTCTTTTCCCTGCTCTTTCCCACTTGCTTTTTAGGTTTTGTCTATAGTTTTTTACAAGCCGGCCTATGAATATGTGTGAATTATTGAAATAATTAACTTACTAATATTTATTTTAAACATCTTTACGACAATAATCGAATGGCGGTTTCGAAGGACGACAATGTTGTGCATGTTTCGCTGTCCGTACCCTTAACCATTAGGCTATTTGCGCTTTTTCCAAGATTTCCTCATAGATCAATTGATATACAAATAAAATTGTAAAAGTAGATCCTATTACTCACAAAGATCACGAGCATCTAAACTCAATTGTAGGTCACGCCGGCACGACACAGCCGATACCGAGAACCGATATGTGAATTTTGGGAGAAGTGGAATATTATCGGACATAATGATAATTGGTTTAAATTCCATTTTGATATAATAATCAAAATAAAACTACATTGATGTTATCGACAATGTACAAACAACTGTCAGACTCGCCATTGTATGTGACAGTTATGTTCAAGAAGCGCTTATACAGGATGTTCGGAAATGATCTTACAACGGAATTATTGTATATTGTACTTTTTTTAGTTTATTCACTATTAGAATCAAAACTGATACAATTTTTATAGGTCTTAACAAATTATAGAGCCTAGTTAGTTTTATATAGATACCTTATGTTACAGGATTTTAACCTTATATATATACATAATAGTACATACATAACAAGTTGTTTGGCCAAAACTATGGGCAAATATACTGATGGATGCATTGTCGATGGAATAAAGGGCATCTGTAACCGATGAGCACGTACGCATAAGTGTATGATTGTAGAAGCGAGTAGTGCTAGGTCCATGCCAAATGAAAATCCATAATTTATGCCTACCTTACAAGGTTACAGGCGTCAGTTATTTGGTGTGAGACTAGTTCATGATCATGTTTCGGTGTTTAGAAGTAAATTTAATATATAAACTAAGTTCATATATATACGACCAATTAGTTAAGTTGAAATGAATTTACCATCTAACCGCACCAGGGACAGCAATATGTTTTTTATTGGCTGATAACGCTTTGAACCGAGATAACACACGGCACGATAATCTGATATCCGAGCGCATGATACCAATGGACATAGTTATTTACACAACGATTATAAAGACATCTTCTCGATAAAGATGGTTTCGTAACGTCGCAGACCTCAGATAGCATTGCGAAAGAATATACAATTAAAATACTATCAGTATCAATTTGTTTATTGAAACTTTATTCTACAAAATACTTATTAAGGACTTAATGCCTATAGGCATTCTCCAGTAATGGACTGGGCAGTACAATTACAAATACTCATGTATACAGCTTGGAATGGAAGCCACGGACCAGAAGTGTGAGGCGCTCTCTCTCCAGATGGACTGATGACCTCGTGAGGACGCAGGAAGTCGCTGGATGCGGTGCGCGGAGGACCGCATAATGTGGAAGGCATTGGAGGACTCCTATATCCTTTAAAACTTTTTATGTAATACTACCTATGCCCTGCGGATTCGTCTGCCGTGCAATTTAATTTAATCGACGATTTTCCAGCAAAAGCTGAACTCTATTATGATTAACATGAATAGCTCGCATATGTCTAAATTTTTTCCTCCTTACTTGACACTTATCGTTATATTTTGGACAATTCACACAATATATTTATAAATTATAGCCTATATGTTATTCTGATGTATAAGCTATATCATTATAAAGTTTCATTAAAATCCATCCAGTAGTTTTTGCGTGAAAGAGTAACAAACATATAAACTTTCGCATTTATATTATTATATAGTAGGATATATTGTGGCTGTTTTCAACCTATGGTTAAATATATAGATTAAAGGCAAAAAAATCACAATGTACGCTGTTTTTACAATACTTAAAGAGTGGCATGCATCAATTGTCAATTCTTTTTGTCGTTTTAAACAGCTTACAGAGTTATTATAATATGAATATTGTTAGGAAGCTATCGTTGCTTGCTCACATCCGATACGTACGTGACTTATCGCCGCTGTGCCGAGACAAAGCAACTCCCTGATGTAAACTTAGGTTGCATTGACTGCTCCTTATCGCCGGCTTATCGCTAAAAATGTATATTGGTTACATAGTAATTAATATCTATCGGCGACTGGTAATCGCGTACGATTTGGAACATGTTACTCTGTACACAATGGAGCATTACCTAATTATATATACTTATATGTTTTAAACTACAAGAAAAGGAACTACAATACGTTTGTAATGGAATTTATTTGTTATAGGAAGTGGTAACAGGACAGAATAGAACGGCAAATACAGATTAAATATACATTGAAAGCTTCGATCAAAAATAATCAATTGTATTTCTTAAAAATATCATTGTAGTTTTAAATAACGGAAATGTTTAACAACGGAATTGTCTTTGATCGCACTGGTAAAACAAGACTTAGCACAAGCAATTATTCCCGAGGAGAATTGTCATCAGGCAGGCGGCCGTAAAAACTGTACAGTAAGCCAAACGTAGTCCATACCTATACAGTATGGACTACGGTCATACTTGAGTGGGAAAAGGGCAGGAAGATGATGATGGTCGTTGTATTTATAAAAGAAAATCGAAAGTAAAAAAAAGGAAATATCACAGTTTAGAATGTTTAATAATTTATTTATAGAAGAGGAGATACGCAGAGACAAAAGTTAATAAAATACAATATGGTCCTATAGGTATATGGTATATAATATATATACAGAAAAAAAGTGATATAGAATTACGTAGAAACAAGTAAGGAAAAATACAAATTGAAATTATAAAATAATTTGATAATGAGTCTGGGTGCAATTATTTATTTAAGTATGTATTTAAGAGTGTATGTAGTATATCGGTTTATCTGGTTTCCATAGTACAAGCTCTGCTTAGCTTGCGATCAGATGGCCGTGTGTGAATAATGTCCCAGGATATTATTATTATTGAATAATAATTATTATTATTTAATTTATTATTTTCTAGCTGAAACTAAAAATTCAAATTTGATTTTTATATTGGCCAGTATACGTTAAAAGGACAATTACATCTTTTACCTCGAATACATCGTAAATAAATATGTTTATTATTAAAATCTAATTGATTTTCCTTTCTAATTTAAATGAATTTCGATATTAAAAAAAACTAATTAATGTAGTAATAGGAAAAAGCTATGAATATTTAATATTCTAATGAATATAAAAATTCCTTTACAAATTTATCTGAATTGATATAAATCTTATTCGAATAAACACAGCCTACGCCTTTGATTAAAGATGATTAAAAAAAGTAACACACGCGACAAAATTACCATAAATGTTCATACAACGCCTTAAAAAAGCAGTTTTATTCGGCGATATATTTATGGTACGGAATTTTAATTTATGTTTCATTATAAAATGAGGTTTTATATGATAGCACCTGTCAATCTAATCGTGAAACTGGCTGGAAAAAAAAAACAATCTAATAATAGGGACGCGTGTGCAATTGTGTTCGAATTTCAAATCGGCGAGCATTGACATGGCAGATGTACTGTTATCGTCGGCGATACGCTGGCGGATGCTGCGATAGCGGTCGCGATATATCGCTCATTATTTTAGTTTTTAAATTCGTAACTAGCGAGATAAGCGCAAAAAGGACGCAAGTATAGTTTATATTAGAGCGAGAGAGATGGCAGTAGCGTGATGGACGCATGGTGTGGGACGTTATCTGGGAACTCGATTATCGTACAAACTGCGCGCTGTTAACTGGGAAAATAATTGTTAGGTAGATATTTGTTTATGATTTAAATGTTGGACACTCGTGACTCAGTAATAAATGATCACTTGTGTTTTAGAATTACAAATAAAAGTACTAGAAAATAATATATACTGTTTGACATGCTCATAAACTTGTCTTAATCCTGACTATAACCCGCCATATTGCGAACGAAAACAACAACGTCGTCTAGTAATTTATTTATTTTAAAACAAATTTGTAAATGACAGAATTTCTCCAAATAAACTCGAAGCATATCTATCGATATGGTAAGATATCGATAAGTTAATCGATAATTGTAAATCGATATCTACAAACGGTAGCAAGCAATAGATAAGGTGATCGCAATCGACAAGCGACGCGGACGCATTACAAATGTTACACATGTACTGATACCTTATCAATGTAACTGGGCGCAGAAGAAGCTCGGACAAGTGTAACTACACAGAATATTACCAAAAACTAAGTATATATTTGTAATCGATTAATCTTATCGATATCGATTATAATCAACTTCACAGCTACGTATATTTTAAACAGAATAGTTTTTTTTTTACGTTACGTTACGTTACGCAAAATTATAAGAATTGACGGGATGATTGGTGTGGTTAGTAAGATGCTTGCTTTTCACGCCGCAGGTCGTGGGTTAGATTCCCACCCAGGACAGACATTTGTGTGCATGAACATGTGTATCCTGAAGCTGGGCTTAATTTAATCTATTTGTATTTGTAGTATATCAGTTATCTGGTTTCTATAGTACAAGCTCTGCTTAGTTTGGGATTAGATGGTCGTGTGTGAATAATTTCCCAGGATAAAAAAAATGTCTGATGCCGACCGGATCACTGTTCGGTGACATCTAAAAATCTTAATGTGGCGGTGATAATTTTTGCGTAGAAAAGATGAGAAAATCATAGAAGGAAAAGGAGATAAAAGAAGGGAAAGAGGATAACATCTAAAGATAAGAGATTTGAATTCTTTAGTATGTACAAATTTTTTCATTGTAGCATGTAGATTTAACTGCGTTCAGTATACAAAGTACTCTTGTTATGTTAAAGTTGCATAAACTTGCATAATATATTAGGATGGTAATTGACACTGTTGCAATGCTCATTGGCAAGTCGGATTACAATAAAAATCATAATTTATCAAGCATCGTGTCGCAGTCGTGTCGTGTGGATGTGAACAATCTCTTTGGGCACGATCGTACTGCAATGATAAATATGTAACCCTTGAAATACACTTTAGCAATATTTAGAAATTTATTTATATTAAGTTTTTTTTCAGTAGTTCGAAAATAAATAAATCTGATTTGGCGCACAACCGCATCGATGCAAAGCGATAACCGCAACTCGATCTTCAAGCGTCCACTCAATATTTAAAAATAACTGAAATATTATGTGCTCCTTATTATTTTCATAAAACATTCGAAATTCGAGTTGAAAAATATTTTAACGGCTAGCATTCAAAAAAGTTTTCATTGTGTGACAGAACTTATAACCCGACTAAATATTAATGAAATGAATTATTCCAAAAAAGGTTGTCAAATGATTAATGTGATAATGTACTGAACACATCTTGCGATAGAGGAGATAAGAAAGGTAAATCGGTATCATTATATCTCTGTGAAAGTAAGACCATTTATCGGTTCCTAGTACTACTGTTTGGTATGGTATGGTCATTATAGTGCAAGAGCCGGCGACAATCTGACCTTCGTTATTTTATAAACTAACAGCGAAGGTGGAACGTCCTTCACTGAGACCGGTCTTTCCAATAAAACAAAAAATAACTCTACTGTTACGTATCTCTCTCAATGCTACAAATGAATGATGTCTTTGGGAAGCAAAATCGCTCA
The DNA here is from genome assembly GCA_000931545.1 of Papilio glaucus. Taxonomy (NCBI): domain Eukaryota; kingdom Metazoa; phylum Arthropoda; class Insecta; order Lepidoptera; family Papilionidae; genus Papilio; species Papilio glaucus. The sequence goes on from JWHW01056731.1 coordinate 67,169, forward strand.
CACCCAACCTGTGATCGTTTATCATATGGTTATCTTAAAACTTGGTCACAAAAACACATCACGTAAATCGCACTTAATACTACAAGCAATGTGTTACAGTGTAACATTTTAATTGTAACAAAAACATTGTACATCTGCATCCCACGCGAGGACATGTAACGCGACCGCATAAATCCTGCCACGGCCCCTGATAACATCTCACTGTTTATCAATCTGCGAGAAAATAAATTAAATGATATCTATGTCCAGCATCGCTCGCCTGCCGACAGGAACAATATTCAAATTGGGTTCGCATGATTAGACCCAATAAGTGATCGGATTCTTGAAATTAACGATTCTTATCACGTTTTTCGCCAAAACCAACGAGACTGTAAGCCCCTCGACACTGTCGATAACACTTGCATAACCGAAAATAAAAAAAAAATATATTTAAATTTTCTCATAAATAAAAACGGCATTCAGCTTCCTCGGTCGACAGGTACATTTCATAGAAGTTGAAAGAACACATAACTAAAATAAACATTTCAATTAATTTAAATCAAACCAATGCATTATTGTATACGTTTATTGATTGCATATAAAATTCCTTCCTCTGAATATTCCCAAGCCGCAGTACAGGGTAAAATATAATCTCTTTGACAGATAAAGTTCTTTATCAGAACACACAATCAGAGAACATCGATCAAGTGCGCTATCGTCGAATTCTCGAGGCGCGATTTCAGGATAGCGATCAGATTACGGGCCGGTGTTATGTTTTCTACGGATTATATTAAAACCACTCACGCAATGGTATCATTAAACTAGTAAACATTTTAGTGTAGGCAGACACCTGTAAATATGACTAACAGAATTACGTTTAATCTGTCATCTGTTTGTAAAATTGTCTAGTCAACATGAAAGGACAGCAAATCCATAACATTTTAAAGATTTGTCTACTATAAGTATTTTTTTATAGTAGATGGTGGCAAACGAGCAAGCGGGTCACCCGATGTTAAGTGACCGCTACCCATAACTATTCGCAACAACCAAATGAGTCACCATTAATGGACAGATGAGGTGATAGACAGGAAAAACAATGTTTCCTATTCCTATCCATCCCCTTCCCATCCTATCCTTATAACTCATCAGTCGAAACAAAGAATACTTCTACTTCACGCCTGTCTTCTGTCAGGCTGTCTTCGTGGTGTTTCACCGATCGAGCCGGCCCATTCGTGCAACAGATGTTGTTGTTGCGGCCTCTACCACTGCTACCATAAGTCATTTTATAGAATTTGTAGACATTTACTTGTGTATTTCTTGCAATCAAGTGTGCATTTATGTTTTTCAACAGTCGACGTCTATGTAGTAAATACATGGGGTCCTTTTATGATACGTGACACTATTAGTCAATAACAAAATGATATATTTAAAAAAATCAAAAGTATTAACGCCAGTAGCACGTAATCCAGGGCTGTAACTACAAGGTAAATCGTGTTAGGTGATTAACGATAAGGTTTTATCTCGCAGATCGTTATCGGTTACGTTCTCGAGCGATTTTAATCCAAGCATTGATACCTTATTTTGTTTATCTATTGGTATCGACAAAATTGATCGAATGTCATTATATACGTAACGGAAAGAAACAATTTTATAAAAAAAAAAACAAGCTCTCTAGCTGTGCTTTTCATAGACCTGAATATTTAGATACTGTGCTTTTCGTCACACACTAACCTAGCTAACCCTAACGACATTTAAGGTTAAAAAACAAGACGAGACTGATATTTTGACTCCCGAACTGTTCGATCGTGAAAATAGGTCATAAATACTGAAATAAAATTTAAGAACATAAAATTTAAATTTATGAAGAACAACAACAGCAAGAAAATAAATCCATAAATTTTAAGCAGATTTATTTTTATTCATCATAAATATTTTCCTTTGCCATATACTAAATCGTCAAATATTTTTATCGACAAATCAAATAAAAATATTGTCTTTATAAATATTAATATAAAAATTGTGTTGAATGATTTTTAACACCTATACGTTATCTCGATAGGAGATCCGAGTGGGTCAATATAAAAATTTATTAAACGAATGTAAATAAAATCACGATCGCTTATAAACGGTCGGTCGGTAACAGCTAATAAAAAATTCAAATATCCCTAGATAATATCTAAGATTGGTTTTCTGTCCGGGTCATAAATAAACGCACCGTTCGGTATCAGGTTGTCCAGTCTAACTCACCGAGTGGCGTTTGGTTACTGAATGGCTTCTCGAAACTTATATACAAAGACTTGGCTGTTACTAAAATTATGATATCAGTTGGATTAAGCTTAGTTGTGAGGTGACTTTTCCAACAATAGTCATCTACCATATTCACTCATACAGTAGACTACCTACTAACCAGATTGTAGAAGATCTTGGGGCCTTCAAAGGACGACGCAACGTAGGTACGTTGCGTCGTCCTTTGAAAGACTACCCCTAAAATTGTTTTTAAATTTATTTATAAATGTATTTCTGTTTTTATTGTTTGTTTTATTACAATTTTTTAGCGAATCTTGTATCAGAAGGGCTTATATTTTTGTATGAGATTATGCCTTTTTTCTATTTATTTGATTCCACTGTCATTATATCCTGGCTACAAGTGTAGTAGCTATTACAAAAACCATACCGGCCAAGACACGAGGGCATTGATCTGCACAAATGATCTAGTTAGAGGGAAAACCACATTAAAACAATACATACGAAAATGTTAAATTAGAAGTATCGACAGACAAAATAGTGACTAAACTCGGCTCCCGGTGACTAACTGTTATCATTGAATCAACCTCAAACAACAAGTTTATAGGAAACTTGGTAAGAGACATCATCATTATGTGTAACTCGGGAATTACCACGGGAATAAAGAAGGAATTCAATTTGAGAGGTTGTTTTTTACCTTAAATCTCATCGCCAAAATTACAAGAAACTATTAAGCAATTAGACTACAGACAAATATAAATTGTCTACAATGATGGTCACGTACAAGTCGACGCAGCAAAGGTAATCGTCCCATAAGAAGAACCGATGATCAACGTTGCGGGGCTTCTCTGGATGAGAGCTGAAGCGAGGGGTAGATTTAAGGTCGTTCGGGACAATAACTCCTACAAATGTGGTCAGCATACCTGCAGATCCTCTATGCTACGTCCATGGGCGGCAGTGACGAAGCAAGGTATCACCTCTTTCCTTCTCTATTCAATTAAAATAATTATTTAATTAGGCATTACATTTTTGAACCTTTTTTTTTTTGGTTTCAGGGGGGAAATCTTAACCAAGATACCCTGCTTCTGGGGGAAAGACAGGGTTATGTGACGTTTAACTCACTAAAACCCCCTCGGTGGCCATACTACAGTGCATTTTCGGGGGCTCCGGGATCTCCAGTGGAACGCACCGGTGCCCCCTACACTGAGCTTTTGCGCGCCCCCCCATTTTTGAACCTATCGTTGGCTCGGTAACTTGATAAAGATATTGTCTTGTAGATTACAAGGACATTAATTTGAAGACATTTTTTGATTTAGAAAATATTTTCAAAAGATGCTTAAGGTTTTGCTCAGAGGCGTGATATTGTTTTGTTTAGTGTTTTATTATTTGTAACACATTTTCCTCTAAGTATCTACGAAGCTCGAGCGCAAACAAGTATCAATATGAACATAACGGTGCGGTTTTAAGCAGAAATGTTTAATTAATATCGTACGACATTATCGGAAGGACAAACATACACACATACATACTGCAGCAATTAAGTGCAACGCTCAAAGTTAAACTGCTGAAGATCTGGAAGGTAAAACATAAATTTGGTCGTCTTCCGTCATTTCATTATTGCTCTGTAACATAAGAATAATAATGGTGTTCGAAATTTAAACCAAGATTTAAATTTAGAAACATTTTTTTTCTTTAAATTGTGATTTTTGTTAAATTGCACATAAAGGAGAAACCGTTTTTTTATTTAATTCAAATCTTGCGTAGACCTTAACAACTTTGGATCACCTATTGAAGGCATGAAAATTCTTTAAAAAAATATTTAGACTACTGTTTGAGATCGTATTGATGGTTGTATAAAGAATTTTATTTAAGAATTTTTTTATTAAAAAATAATATTAATAAAATAAAAATAATTTTAAAACAAAGTTATATGAAGACAGCGAGTTTGAAAAACAAAATAAAATGAAAATGACGCTGGATCATTTAAGACACTACATGTTCATAAAGGTAGAGCAAAACTTATTAAAGATGAGTCTGGCCACACATAAATCACTAATCGTAGACTGGATGTGACAAAAAAAACGTCTAAAACGCTCTTCGAATTCAGTTAGACGACATAAATTGGCCCACCCTTTAATAGAAGTAACCCCATAAAGTCAAACTGCGGCACGCGTTCACCGTGAGAACGGAGGGTTGCGGGATACGGCGGCCTGGGGAGAAGACACCCCAAACAACAACAATATGCTTTTACAAACAGTCAATAGACGGACTAACACCACATGTATTTTAGTATAAAATGTTCACGCGTAGAACTCAATTGGCATTCGTATTATAAATACGAAAGATTGTTCGTTTGTTTGTCCTTCTCTCATGTCGCAGTCAAGTTATAATGTGATTTTTGTGTGTGGGGATAGCTAGGAGACTGGAGAGTGTCATAGGCTACTTTTTAATAATTAATTTTGAATTATGTCCAATGCCCAGTATCTTTACATTCCAAACCCACAAGAAAAGACATATAATATCGTCTGCAGTAGACTACTAATGCTCTATTCTATGTCCTAAGCTGTCTATGGCTGGAAGCACGTCAAAAGAAACAAAACAAATCACGCTTATATGCGTTCTCTACTTTAGAATTGTCTGTACACGCGGGCTACATCGGATATTCACACACTTCTACTGAGGTTAACTTATAACTCCAGTATGTCAGTGTACGTACAGTTTGCGGTCAACGTTACCTCGGGCCTTCTTAGTATTTCTTATTGTGGAACTGTTATTTATACTTATACCAGGAATGTGTCATGTATGATGAACAACTGTTGTTAATTCCCTTTATCCACACGGGCGCAGCCGCTGGCAACAGCTAGTATTTAAATAAATAACAAGCATTAGATATTTTCCGAGCTCGTAAGATGCTAGCACAATAAACATGACATAAAGGTCACCTTTCATGGCTGCGGAAACTCTCCCTTCATTCAGCCTTTCAACATGCCCGAACCATCGAAATATACCTTTCTCAAGTCATCCACTTCTAAGTCACACTTTTCCTTATAACGCTTTTTTAAATCTACTTTAAAAAGCCATAAGCAATTAACATGTAAACTAAATAAAAAAACCGCTTTAATTGCATGTATAATTTAGCAAGTTTTAGTTTATAATAATAATATCCTGGGATTATTCACACACGGTCATCTGATCCCAAACTAAGCAGAGCTTGTGCTATGGAAACCAGATAACTGCTATACTACATATACTACTTTTCTTTTGTAAATACATACTTATATAAATAATTACACCCAGACTCAGGACAAACAGACATGTTCATGAACCCAAATGTCTGTCCTGAGTGGGAATCGAACCCACGACCTGCGGCGTGAAAAGCAATTATCTTACAAACCACGCCAACCGGCACGTCATATATGTAAATTGCTTTTTAATATGTAATTCAGCACCGTTGAATCTCAATTTTAAAATCAATGTATGGACACATTTTTAATTATAGAAAGAAATTCTCGTTTGTTATTTTAGACCGAAATGTTCAGAGATAACAATCGCCTATTCGCATATAAAGTTTATAATTTTTAATTTACATACATGAATGAAGGGAGAGTAACGAAACTTTATGTTGCAAAAGTGAGTGGCAGCGTTGGCGGGGGACGCCCTAGGAGAACTTATATCGATCAGATTAGTAATAAACGAAAGAAGGGCGATATAAGGAGTACCCATAACCGACGAGCTTGTATGCGTATGTATGGATCTAGAAGAAGCGAGAGAGGTGTGTCAGGATCTCGCCAAATACAAATCTCAAAATCTCTGCCTACCCCTCTGGGTTACGGGAGTGAGCACATTCTGCTTTTTGATTTCAGGCAGCTATTTTACTACAAAAATCAATAATATACTTATATTTTAATAATATAATCTGTGACAAGCGTTACAGTTTCTTTATAAAGATTCTACTGCTTGTGTTAGGATTAACGGGGCCTACTCAGACTGGTTTAGCATCGATAAAGGTGTAAGGCAGGGCTGTGTAGCA
>JWHW01056731.1:74027-85455 GCA_000931545.1 Papilio glaucus
GAAAATAACCCTTTCCAGTTTAATTATCTACTTTACTAAATAAATACGCGCTCACGCCCGTAACCATGAGGGGTAGGCAGTGAGTATGGATTTTCATTCGGCGCGATCCAGGCACACCCCTCTCACTTCTTCTACGTCTATACATCTACGAATATATGCTGGTCGGTTACGGGTATTCCTTCTATCGCCCTTATTTCGTATGTCACTAATCTAATCGATATAGGTTCTCCTTGGAAGTCCCCTGACAACACTGCCACTCACTTTTGCAACATAAATTTGTTTCGTTACTCTCCCTTCATTCATCCTTTCAACATGCCCGGACCATCGAAGTATACCTTCTCAATTCTAGTCACAGCATCCACTTTTACCTTATAACGCTTTTTCTAATCTACTTTAAAAAGCCATAAGCAATCAATATGTAAACTAAATAAAAAACGCTTTATTTGCATGTATAATTTAGCAGATTTTGTTTATGTAAATTGATTTTTAATATGTAATTCAGCACTATTGAATCTCAATTTTGAAATCAAATGTCTATACACATTTTTAATTATAGAACGAAATTCTCGTTTGTTATTTTAATTTGACCAAAATGTGCAGAGATAACAATCGCCTATTCGCATTTAAAGTTTATAATTTTTCAATTTACATACATTAATGAAGGGAGAGTAACTAAACAAATTTATGTTGCAAAAGTGAGTGGCAGCTTTGGCAGGGGCGCCCAATGAGAACTTATATCGATCAGATTAGTAACATACTAAAGAAGGGCGATATAAGGAGCACCCGTAACCGACGAGCTTGTATTTGTATGTATGGATGTAGAAGAAGCAAGAGAGGTATGCCAGGATCGCGCCAAATAGAAATTCATAATCTCTACCTACCCCTCTGGGTTACGGGAGTGAGCACATTCTGCTTTTTGTTTTTGTTTATATTTTAATAATAATTTTTAGGTCTAGTCATGTGACTTGACAACTTGCAATTGTTGTATGTGATTGGAACATGGGTAAACTTGACGTTTTGAAAGTTATAATATAAATAATACTTTAGATATATAAGATAAGATATATAATGAATTATTCATATTGTACGTGTTATATAATGATTTAGTATGATATATTATGAAAAAAATATTATTATTAAACCGATGAATCATTAATTCAATTTAAAATAAACTATATGCATACAATATCTGCAAACTGTGGTAGGCAGGTTGGGTGTAATTCCGCTGCACAATAGGACGGCCGTCTCCAGTCGTTCGCCAGCCTGCGCGCTCACAATGACCCTTTGATGTTACCGCTTGGCATAATTCTCTTTGATCAAGTGCATTGCCTAATATGTACCTCGGTATACCATCTTTGATACTAAAAAATTACTGCATATACCTTGTTTCACAGCAAGATAGAATTTTTGTAAACAAACGTCATTTGCCATACATAGCGGCCATTACACTTTTTATACTTTCACGGAAATGTTGCCATTTTGTGGAAATCATGATATCTAAAGTAAAATGAAATTACGTAATATGGATAGCTAATGTTATAAGGTAATATGAGAAAAAGAAGGTTTTCGAAAACGTTTTGGAATTTACGAATTTAAACGTCAAAACCATTGTTTACAAAAATTCCATCTTGCAGTGAAACAAGGTATAGTAATGTATATAAACCAAAACCTATATTTATATCATTATCTGATTTATAGCCTTGTATTATAATTTTTACGATCATCATTTCTGATTCTATTTCGAAGAGAGACTCCGGCAATGTTCCCCTTTCCATTGCCCTTTAATTAACGCAAGTATTTTTATAAGGCCTATTGTGAAGGAGCACGGTATATCATAACTGGCAACTTAAGTCGCAATGGCGAAGGCATAGCGCCAATGGTATAGACGCGGGAGATGGACCAACAATTTAGTCATCGTCGATGCCTACTAAAGCACTCACAGGGGGAGGCTTATGTCTTAGCTGAAGTCTCACTACAACTCTTGAAATCTTACTCCTAGGACTCCTAATCCTAGTGGAAATTATGTTACTTTAATAAAGATACAGATAGATATTTTCGGTCCCATGTTTTTCGTCTAATAATTTATTATTGTCATGTGATAAATTTTCAACAGCTGTTAAATAATATATAACTTTTAGTGCACGATAGTAGGTCGTGTGGCTATTGCAAAATATTGTTTTATTTAGCGCAACGAGACTAATATAATGCAATTATATTTTACTGCTTATTTACATGCGATTTATTTTACGAGCTAAGTCTTGAAGTGCTGGCGTTTAATGACCAATCATAGCGTTCTTAAACATTTTAACTGCTCTTCAAGGCAAGGTCTTTACTTAATTAAACAAAGTTTTTAGTTAATTTTTTCAAATGCTCAACTTAACATTTCAAATGTATTTAATAATTTCATTGTATCGAAGACTGGATTTATTAATAATAATAAAAAAGTAACACCAACCTCTTATTTGTAAAAATAATAATTGTGGCAGCTGGGCAAGTTTTTTTTTAACTTTATAAAGCATACGAAACTTTGTAACACTACTGAAATATATTGTTCGTTTCGCCACTCAACAGTATCCTCGATTTAAAATCAATTCCTTCAGAATACGGACTTTTCTTTGTAAATTCTATCATTATTAAAATTAAGACTAAAAGTAACTTTAATTAATAATAGTAATAAAAACTAAAAAAACACGCTCAGTTCCATACTTATTCCATCCATATTCCATAGTATAGTAATATTTACTTAAACTTTAACACCTAGATGGCGTTATTCTCAATAGCGTATCCTTAAGATCCTGGCAAGGATAATGGGACAAAGTATTTAAATTATTGCATTGTCATCGTGTCTTTGATAAGTGTGCGAAGTTACCAGTTAATCCGACGTTTTGAAGAGGTTAAACATTTCGTTACATACAAACAAAAAGACATGCACACCAAGTTAATAAAAGCTTCTTAATATTAATTATACAAATAGATTCAATTCAATTTACATTGATATCTATATAACATTAATCGCTCTTTGTTAACTATTTTAAAACAACATAAAAAAGGACCTCATGTCCACGAATACCGAAGCGGTATAAATTAAAAAAAAAAACAAGTCGGTGTAAACGCGATGGGAACCCTAAATAACTACAAGCGGTCTTATCTGCATCCATTACACTCAAGTGGCGCGTCATCCACTCAACACTATCTGAGTATTGAATAAAATCTGTAATACACCGAGCAATTACATCTTGTTATCAACCGTCGCTTCTTAGGCCTGGCTCTAGCCACGGCCTCAAAGGAACCATTGTTTTTTTTTTCATCTATTTATAGATCAATAACTGGCCAGTTTTGGATTCTTAGTGAATACCGAACGCGGTTTAGCAGTCGCAAATTTAATTATTAAATGTTTGATCTAATATGAGTTTATCATCATTTTTTAATAGATATATACCTGGCAATAAATAAGGATAGGTTTTAAAAATAAAATTAAAAAAAATATTATTTCAATTTTTTTTAATTGTACATAACTTTTATTAACTAAATCATGTTTTTATTTTCAGCCAGTGTCAGTAATATTTTCTTTGTTTTTATTGTTTCATTTGCCACAAACTCTTTATTTATATAGCTTTTTTTTTCTATGTTCGTGGAAAAATGACAAGTTGGGTTAGTGCTTTTTAGAGTGTTATTTATGGCAGGTAAATCGTATTTTTACCACTTTTCTTCATAGATACGATCATTTATTATGTAGCTATTTCATCTGAGATGCGTCTCATATTACCAGCAACAATTATTTTTATAACCATATTAAACAAAATTAAGAAATAGCTTCTGTATCTAACGGAATGAAATTACTTACGCATTATTGATATAGGAATGTCATTATAATACAATTTATGCGACCAGACCGGTTACCGTTTTATTCTCAACAAATTAAGATACCGTCTATTCAACAGAGATCCAAAAGATATAATCTTGAATTTAGCTAGTTAGCTTTGTATAACTTTGATTTAAATCTTTATTAAAACGTGGTACAAGTTATATGAGAATTAAATGAGAATTAGGCACCTACCTTCATAAACATCTGATTTATAAAACCATAAACACTGAAACTTGAAATTTATTTATTTAAATTTGATTATAACACCTTAACAAAAAGATAAATTATATAGTTATGTAGTTTATAATGCTCATTGATTTTTTTTTTAATTTTATATTCTACTTCTGTTCATTGTCAACACACTCTACATCACTAAAATTGTAGTACTAAATTTAAATCGAATAAACCAAATTAGGTTGAACCCTTGCGTAGCTCGCAATTGTCGATTCTAGGGGTCACGTTTATATGGATTTTAAATCGAACTCGTGTACATTATGTTGTATGTCAACATAAAATTAATATATTATTATAAATAACTGATAGAGATTGCGTAACATAATAATTATGCGATAAATGAGAACATACTGATTGCATTTCCCTTTTGCAATGTTTTACCATTTTTTTCTGATTTCTTCCACTACAACACATACGAGCTGTTAGGTAGTTTATCGTTACTTATATCTGTATTTATCTTAATGTATTTATATCGTACATTTTAATGTATATAAAAGCATAAAAACTTGTCAAAGTCACAATGACGTGTTCCAGTTTTATAAATCATTATAAAAATGATATGTAGTTATAATCTGTGGCGGCTGCAGAATCCGCCTCTGTGTCGATATCTTTGTCTACATTTATCATATTTATAAAATAAACTTATAGTTTTTACACAAATGGGCCCTTATCGACGACTCGGCCGGCGATAGCGCACGGTTAGTCCGCGCGGTATCTAGTGCAAACACAAACGAACACACTTTTTGTGTGACTACTGCGCCCTTTGATCTATATTTGAAATCGATTATAAAACAAACCTTTTTTGTTTTTAATCTGTATGAAAAAGTCTCGTTAACCGAGTTTATATCTCTCTGATATTGAATATTTTGTACTTGGCCGCTAATAAACTCACCTGTACTGATGTTTTTTTTTTTATTCAATGTTGTGTCGAACACCACCTATTCTGTGACCCGCGACACAAGTTCAAAGAGTATTGCGCTGTTTGTATTGAGAATTGCGGTGACTTACCATCGGTGCTTGAAAGCTAATGGAGTATCACTAGTCAATTTGTTGTCAGTGGTTTATATGTGTACACGATCGATTGTGAATTTCGTCGGTTTATAATCGGACGAGGCATATTAAAACTGTCAGCAAATTGAACTCAACGATAATTTGACGATCCTGTCAAACACTACCAACCTATTTTTCTTTAATTATATTTTTTTTTTAAGTTACTATGCTTATATACTTAGCTATCATATTAAACCTAACTTATTACTTTTCATTAACGCAAGCAAAACATTTGATTTCGACAGTATATAAACGGTCGATTCGTTCAGTTTAAAATTTGCTGATTTTATAATACATCTAATCCAATTGTAAACTGACGAAGTTCACATCGATCGGTGACATAAATGTAACATAGTCCGGACCTGCAATCCCCATACCGATGCAGAAGTATTTTACTTATGAATTTCGTCTGAATATGGTCCCATCTGCGTCACAAAGCATCAGGTAAACAGCCACGCTTCCTCCCATAAGTAAAGTTCCCATAAATCTATTGTTATTTAAACTTACACCTAGATGGCGTTGTTCTTATAGACAACGCTAGACAAACTCCCAATGTGTTGTACATTTCCAGAGCTGTATCTATAATTAACGATATAACAAGGCAGCGCTATCGCCGCGACATTGATAAATAAACAATCAAAGAATACATTAATACGGAGATAACGGTTTAATGAACTCGATCGTACTTTGATTCGTTTCTTATAAACAAAATTTTCTATTATCAGCTTCTACTGAACACTCAGTCTCTTAGAATAATATTTTGGTTTTAATGCACCGTCCTTTAGCCTAGCGGTTGCAATATCTAATTATCCAATGGCTCTTGGATTCAATACTCGGTAGAGTTGTTTGTTTAACGTCTACCAATAATCACAATTGTCAGGTAGGTATAAGATACTGGTGATCCACCCCGGTTTCGCTCAGGTAGCACTAACTATGTAAAGCGAAGAAAACACGTGGCGTGTGACAACAGCCTAGTTGACAAAACATTTTGTAGTGTTGCGTCGATAAACTAACACCGCCATCTATTGTATAGAACTTATAAATAAATATAACATTTTAAAATTAATATTGATGACTGATCGAGAAGAATTTTTTTTATGGAATTAAGTGGCAAACGATCAAGCGGATCACCTGCTGTTAAATGTAAATGTATTGCAGATGCATTGCCTACCTTTAAAGGACAGAGGAGAGCGTAGACAGGAATAAAGATATTTACTTTACCCCTTTGACCCCCTCCCCGTCCAATCCTCTTCCCGTTCCCATCCTATCCTTATGAGGAAAGGCTAGGAAGGGGAAGAGGACTGAAATTAGGCCCCGGCACTGAAATTAGGCCTCCGGCACCTCACTCATCAGACGAAACCCAGAATACTTCAACTTCACGCCTGTTTTCTGTGAGGTCGTAGTATTTTACCGGTCGAGCCAGCCCATTCCTGCAACAGATGTTGTTGCAGGCTCTACCACTGTAAAAAATAATTCTATATTTTAGGTTGGACCAAATTACACATAGTGACCAAATTTCAACACAATCGGTTTGGTAGTTTCGCAGTATATCCAGAACATACAATGTAAGAGATTTTTATTAAATTCCATTCCATTCTAACAGTAAAAGAATTTTCCAAATCGAATCAGTACGACCGGATATTACTGATATACAAATTCACAAGTTTTACCTCTTTATAAGCATAGATTTTTATGAAATACAAACGCCTTTAACCAATTCGAAACAAAAGAATAGATCTGGTTTTAAATAACCGCGTGAATAGCACAAAGCGATGTATTAGTTGTTTATTAATGAATGCGAGCGGACGACACGTGAAGCTAACAAATTAGACAATAACAAAGTCAATTTGATACAAGAAGCAATATTCTATGCCACCACGAGTCAAACCTATATCTTACAGTTATTTTATAACAAAGTGGCCCTGTCTATGCCACTTTCACTCATTAAATCGTCCACAGCAACATTGAGCAGGTTTAAAATCAGAGGCCGTGCACTTTTCTAAATCATGCTATTTTATTATATTCAAATTATCATCTCCCCGCCCTTTTCCCACGTTAATTGGGGTCGGCACAGTCAGGCCGTAGTATGAAGGTTTTGGCACACAGTTTTTACGGCTAGACACCTGACTCTACTCGGGTTAGTTTAAATATATAATAAAGTTTAAATAACATAACAAATTGTATCGGATCCAGCAGATGTCTGTTGGCCTATCCGTTATTAGCGGGTTCAGCTTACGGTGTTTTTGTAATTCGTTAAAAATTAAAGATAATTTCCAATTCAATTGTTTTTTCAAGCCATCCAGCAGGAACGCCATAACCAGGAAACGCCAGGAATGCATACACAATCAAATTTCATCCAAAATAGAAGAAGTTGACAACAAATGTACAGGAAAATTATATAATAAAATAATTTGAAGTATATATTTGTTAACAGTGGTAGAGGCCACAACAACAACATCTCTTGCACAAATGGGCCGGCTCGACCGGTGAAATACCACAACCTCACAGAAGACAGGCGTGAAGTAGAAATACACTTCCGCGTTTCATCTGATGAGTGAAGTTCCGGAGGCCCAATTTCAGTCCTCGTCCCTTTCCCATCCTTTCCTAATAAGGATAGGATGAGAAGGAGAAGAGGACTGGACGGGGAGGGGATGGATAGGACAAGATCCTAACATCGATCCTAACATCCCACTTAACATCGGTCACCTGCTTGCTTGTTTGCAAAGTCACTTGATAAAATTGATACGACCTAATAGAGAACTTCATACTTCATCTTTCCTTTTCTTGTGACGAATTTGTCTCTGTTGACTCGAGGAGGCATCTACAGTTTCACCGCGCTTGAAGTAGCAGAGCGCCTAGATTAAACATCTTTTCAGTAACTAAGCGATGGCCGAATTGGAAAGTCGCCGAGCTCAGACGCTCCACTGAGTGACTAGGCTTAAAGGTCCCCGAGGAGAAACCTCGGCTTGGACTGCCACTCGAACGTGCCCGCAAGTTCTTTGGCTCGATCGGTTGCTTTTACCAGACTGCTTTTCCAATGTTTCTTCATTCCCTGTTTCGTACAACGCTGGCAACGTATTCGTAGTTCTGATATCTATGAATAGCGGTCATCGCTTATAATCAGGTGAAATGTTAGATCGTTTGCTTAATTTAACAATAAAAAATCTTAATAGTATGAAATTAAGGTTGATAATGTAAAGTGTAAACTTTATTTTACTTTATTGCCTATTTATAATTGTTATTGTAATTTAATACAGTAATAAAATTTTACGTAGTGTCTATTGTTTAATTTTATACCATGCGTAAATTTTGTTTTAGTATATTTTATCGTGTTTAAAAGTGAATTATTGAAATGTACGTTTCCAGTACTTTTCACTAGATGGCGCTGAACACGCTGAAATTTTCCGTATTTTAGTATCGGTTTAGCTTATTAAATGTATATTCGTGTAAGAAATCACTTTACTTACGAACCTTTTTATATAGGATAAGGGGGCAAACGGGTCGCCTAAAACTAAGTGAAGACCGCCGCCCAAGAACATCCGCAACAGCAGAGGAACGGCAGACGCGTTACCGACCTTTAAGGAAGGAGTACGCTCGCTTCTTGAAGGACCTTAAGTCGTATTTGTTTGGAAATACCACTGGCGACAGATCATTCCACAACGCGGCTGTGCGAGGCAGGAAATTACGCGAAAACCGAAACTAATTTATTCTTCAATTCTAACGTAAGAAAACTTACAAAACATATACCTACTTAGTGTTCTAGTGATAATATAAATGTCTAGTAAAGCGAAAAGTAATTACTCTAATCTCTATACTACTCTACTCGAAGATGAAGACTTCAGGTTTAGAGATTTCAAACTACTGTTGCTAGTGACCAACGGTGAGATGAGACCAGTTAAATATTTTCATTAGAAAGATGTCAAAACGTAGTTTTGGATTTATTATTCACTGTAACAATCGACTGCTGTGAGTGAGTAAAATACTCTTTATTTATATCGATCTCAAAAATTTTCGTGTAAAAAACTCGAGCGAAGTTTCTCAAGAATCGAACCGAAATAGGTACGTTAGGATGTTTCGTTTGGGAGACATGTTACAAGTTCACGTCACCGGTATGCTACTGTTACCAGAATATTTTTATTGTCATAGATGGCGCTAGTAGTAGTTATAAATAGTGGACTATTGTGACCATTTTAGTTTGCGTATTTTCAAATTTTAATTCGAATACTTAATACCCTAAATAATTAGATTAGACAAAAATGTTATTTCATAGGTTCCACTTCTCGCGGCTATTAATTACTAATAATATTTAAATTCCAGCAGCTGATACGACTATGCATGTTATACTGTAGTAGAACATGACTAGCTGTGCTCTGCGGTTTCACC
Source organism: Papilio glaucus (assembly GCA_000931545.1). Lineage (NCBI taxonomy): Eukaryota > Metazoa > Arthropoda > Insecta > Lepidoptera > Papilionidae > Papilio > Papilio glaucus. Next base: position 83,560 of record JWHW01056731.1, read on the forward strand.
CGTCGCGAAGTTTAGATTAAACGAAATAAGTTTACCTCGCAGTAGATATTAAACAGCCTATAACGTTCCTTAAAATTGGAGAATTTTTCAAATATAACTGATAATTACTGAGGTTAGTGCGTTCAAACATTTCACCTTTATTATAATATATACAGTATAGATAATATGTCAGTATTGAAAATACAGAAGTGAGATAAAGTAATCGAGGCGCCTCTAACAAAATTATCACGAAAGTAACATAAAATAAACTGAATTATACATTTAAATTGCTATCGATTTACATATAAAAGTCGCTTAGAACATATAAATTATTATATATTTAATATATCTTGCTCGCAAACTCCTATTGAGAATACTGATAACAGCTCATTTGAGTCTATTAGAATTCTCTCAACTCTAATTTGATTTTATTATTTCAGGGCTCCTCAAAATCTAAATAAAAAATAATTATTCAATAATTAAGTAAAATTCTAAATTATATATTAAAAAAAAAAACAAATAAGACGCTGATGTTAGTAATTCTATTATAATTAGTCAAAATTTAATAATGAGATGCAACACAGTTGTGCATGTTATTTATTTTATTTATTATTTTTATTTTATTTATTATTATTATTTTATTGTGTATAAATAAAAAATAATTAATAAAATAAATAAACCTTTTTTTTATTTAATCATTGTAGATAGTATTATCTGCATTTCTTTTAAGAATTCAGCCTGGTATCAGGAATGCCTACCTACTAGGAATGTCTACACTCAACACTGGCCAGACCTTTGTTAGTGCATACAAATGTTACCCGGGCTGGTTATCACTTGGTAGTGGCGTTATTCCTGAAGTATGTCACACTTTAATCCACTTCCTATTGCCTAGTTCCAATACCTTTATCCCTTCTCCAATTCTGCTTAAGCAGCTTATCGCTATGCTACTGTATGGTGGTCGCTCTAGATCTCTTTGAGTAACATTGTGCTGTTATAACAGTGGTTTGTTTCATTGCCACGGATCTACTTTATGGCTTTTTAAGGTGAAGCCCAACGCCCCAAGAATTAATCGACAACAAAAATTATGATGTTAAAGTTGACATAGTTTGCTTCCTTTTTTTCGTTGTCCGATTATATTCTAGTCTAGTACAAGTTAAAGATCACAAACAAACTTACGATCCGCCCCTGTTCTCATAATTTTTATAATATTTCTAAACATACAACTTCATTAGAAATCTTATAAGATTTTTGTGCTAACCAAAATAGAGGAAACTTGTGTTTACCGGATGCGAGTAACTTGGTGATAACTTATCACCATCAGTTACATTAAGAAAGTAATGAGCTCTTTGAAATGTTGGTGTCTCGTTATCGACTATATTTCTGTTTACTCCAAATGTATTAAAAGGCGCCAGAACTAATTCTTATGCTATCACTAATTCTCCGTGCTGAGCGAATTAATTTTAAAAATATAGCCCTTGTTATATAATTTAAAAGTTTACACATAAATATGTCCTCTGTAATTGTATCAGAAAAATACATAGTCTATTTGTTTGTTGTATAAGCTATATTAATGTACAGTTCCATCAAAAATTCATTTAGTAGTTTTTGTGTGGAATTAGAATAAAGTCGACATAACCGTCCGTACAAAAGTAAACATTAACAATGAAATTTAGATTTACAATTGAATATCTTAGATAAATTTAATATTAATTGGTAAAAATTATATTTTTATTCCAAGAAAACAATGGTGCTTTATAATTTCAAGTTAAGGACAACTGTTGATCCAAACAAGTTGTGCATCCGCCAATATTATCTCCCATAATATTTATATATTAACTTACGTTTCAGGGGTTTCGGGTTGCTCTGTTTCCTTCGCGACATGACCTAGCGTCGTGCTCCCACGTCTCCCAACATGTC
>JWHW01056774.1:4527-25339 GCA_000931545.1 Papilio glaucus
CCGTCAATAAGGTTACCAGCAACTACTTCTCCGAAAATACATACATAATCATCATCATCTTTCTGCCCTTTTCCCGCTTTATGTGGGGTCTTCATAACAGGTTTTCGACTTCCACATAGATCTATCATCCGTTTCAGTCGTCACTGCCTTCTTAATCATATCCCTTCTTAATCATATCAAGTGGGTAATAATGCCTCCAGATAAAGACAATGAGAGGAACTGGGGAATAATACCTCCAGATAAATTGTGCTGTCACTTATCAAAGAAAACGCAGAAGTATAAAATGAAACCTTTCACTTCACGTCACTATTCTGTAATTTTGTGTAATTTCGTATTCAAGGCAGCCACAGCAATCAATAATATAAAAGCAGTCGCCGAAGAGTGACGTTAATATTTTGCAGCAATACAAGGAGTTGCCGCATAATGAAGGTTCTATCCAACCTACTAAAAGATTCAAGAGATGAATGGCTTATAAATACAGTAAGTAAAAAAAAAATGAATGGGGCTATAGGTACAGTAGTGAGGAGTCAGAATGTGTCTATGAAGGCTCCTCTGGCAATACACAATTCTGTACTAGTCCCCACTTTAATGTATGGAAGTGAGAGCTGGGTTTGGCAGGAAAAGCATGCTTGTAGAGTTAATGCCCTTGAGATGTGATCTTTAAAAAGTATGTTAGGCGTGACACTGAATGATAGGAATAAAAATAGCATTATAAGGGAAAAGTGTGGCTTAAAAGTGGATGTTGTGACTAGAATTGAGAAAGGTATGCTTCGGTGGTTCAGGCATGTGGTAAGGATGAATGAAGAGAGAATAACGAAACAAATTTATGTTGCAAAAGTGAGTGGCAGTGTTGGTAGGGGACGCCCTAGGAGAACTTATATCGATCAAATAAGTGATTTATTAAAAAAGGGCGATATAAGGAGCACGTATAACCGACGAGCATGTGTGCGTAGATGTATGAATGTAGAAGAAGCAAAAGAGGTGTGCCAGGATATCGCCAAATGGAAATCTATAATCTCTGCCTACCTACTACACTACAACCTAGAGGGGGTTACGGGCGTGAGCGCATATTTATTTATTTATTTATTTTAAAAAAATCATTCGCCAATCTATTCCTGTCAACCTAAACCGGTCCTAAAATTAGTACTGGTATATTTCAGACGATATCCCTGAATGAAGTTAATCCAATAGTTGATAGAATCATGGAAGACGAGTCCGTTGAAGGTGTTGTGATGACAAACAAAGATGGTAATAATAAAACTGCATCTTTTATATCCTGTCTGTCTCGTTACGTAGAAAAGTAGCCGACAGTTACATATTTTGCGAGATCCTGTCAGAACTTTTGTCTTTTACATCCATTTATCTGTACTGTTCCGCAAGGTTTCGCTATTGCTTAACACAATAAAACTATTTTCATTTTAACAGTGGTAGAGTCCGCAATAATAAAATCTGTTGCACGAATGGACCGGCTAGACCGGTGAAGTACGACCGTCACGATCTTACAGAAGACAGGCATGAAGCAGAAGTGTTCTGCGTTTTGATTGACGATTGAGGTGCCGGTAGCCTAATTCTCTTCCCCTTCCTATCCATTTCTAAAGGAAAGGATAGTAAAGGGATAAAGATTTGACCGGGTAGGAAATAACTAGAAAAAAGATTTTTTTCTAGTTATTTCCTTTATTCATCGACGGCAATGGTCACTTGTCATTATGCGACTGCTCGAACCTATCCTCCATAGATGTTTAAATGTTACAGCTTTATGCAACACAATATATAACCTTTTATATTTTACTAGTACAATAGATTTTATAGCTTTCTTGTACAGACGTAGTTAATGCGGTTTGTCCTTACCGTCATTTTAAATCTGTAAGAATACTAAAAGGTTTAAATATCTTTATCTTTATGACTTTAATGTTTCAAAATGAATGATAAATGTATTTTTATTACAAGGTTCCCCAATACTAACGAATATAAACGTAATGGGAGCAACTAACTACGGAACTGCGATGCGGAGGTTGGGGTTCATGGCGCAAGCGGGTGTCAAGGAAATAGTAAGATAAATTCATAATTAATACTAATAATATTCTCTGTGTTGGGATAATTCTATAATGCCGCAATAGACACCTTATAGAAGACTCTAGAAGATGGAAAGCTGTATCTTCCTGGCTTCTCATAAGACTTACTGTCATCGAATTCCTAGCGCAGTAACTACAAACCTTCGTTAGGAGAAGTTCACATCTAAGGATAGACTTCTATAGACTAATGGATGGATTACAATGAAAGCTTATTTGAAACGAAACTTTTTAGGCGTCTGTTAAAGAATAAAAAAGACAAAAACAAAAGTATTATGTTTTCACTCCTCCATTCATTCATTAAGGATAACATAACCTACATAGATGCACTAACTCGCACTGGGCCAGCGTGGTGGATTACGGCCCCTTCCCTCTCTCGGAGAGGAGGCCTGTGCCCCTTCAGCGGGGAACATTCTAGAAAAAGGCTGATTTATTATATTTTATTATTATTAAACTACATAGTATGGACAACGTTATCCTGTGCCGACCTCACAGGAGTGGGAAAGGTTCAGGGAGATGATTTGTTGATTTAAGATCTGGAGTTCCGTCGACATCTGATTGTAAGCCAGATTTAGTAATAGAGTATTTTTTAAGAATGTTTTATAATTATTAAATGGTATTTTTAAAGGATCCTTTTGATGAAGTTTTAATATTAAGACTAAAAACGCAAAAACTGGAAGTAATGGTGGCGCACCACTCGGAGTTCAATGTAATAGTTTTGCAACACTCGAGAGTATCGAAGCTTAAGAAATGAAACTTAGCATGCTATGAAAATAATTGGACTGGATGAAATTTTCAATAACATTTTAGTTAGTTTTAAATAAGTTTTTATAATAGTTTATTGGTTTAGTTTAGTATTCTTATTGAATGTGATAAATAAAATACTTTATAAATGTTTTTCTTTTCATTAATATTAAAAAAGTAATAAATGTGTTTCTCAATGCCTTCCACACTATGCGGTCCTCCGTTTACCGTAGGCATCGACGCCCTACCGTTTGCACGAGGCCTTGTACACTTCCTGATGTAGCTGATGTTGAAATTTATTTTTAAAATTCATCAGAGAATCGGGCTTCCTAGAATTATCCAGCCCACTTATTCCCGATTTATTACATTACGCATTGCATTCAAAACTATTTCTTTGTACCCTACATTACACTGTACAATGATAGCTAAACTTTTTCATTATAAACTATTTCTTTTTCCAATCTTATGTTACTATATCACCTTCTATGTACATATGTTAAGCCTGAACCGCATCACTCAAGGAATGCCACAGTCTGAGGCATTGAGAGTTCGCCGCAATAGCGGTCGGAGCTATCTGTATTGAATACGACAAAACATTAACGTCTGTTTACATATGTGAGGAAGGTAGAGGTAAGATTCTCATAAATAAATTAATACGGACTGTTGATCGAGCTTCGCTCTGCGTTGTCATCTTAGCCATCGTAAGACTGAGTTTTTTTTCTGAAAAGATATTTACAATTCGAAGGACATTTAGTGGTATCTCACATAAATTTTAGGTATCTGTAAGATTTTGCATTGTTGTCGATAGTAGATTTAGCACCCATTGACAATTCCTCAATCTTTTTGTAGTAGATATACCGCGCGATCGAAGGAAGCGATTTGAATCGTCGTTCATTGCTTACGGCAAAGGATTGAAACAAATTGCCAGCGTCAGTGATTCCGTTCAACCATGACTTGGTACCTTAAAAAACTGATTCTTGAAAAAACTGTTCTATGTCTGTAATTAATGTGTTCCATCTTTCGACCTCAGCGCTAATTAATACCAGGTGGGATTGTGGTCAAGCACTAATTTATTCCTTAAGCTCCTCCTGAGCTTAATACTTTTTCTAAAATCGAAAGTGCTTTAGTAACTCTTTTACTATTTTTTATATCATTTAAACTCAGTAAAACTACAAAAACCAACCTTCAATTTGGGAAAATCCCGAATAACTCTGGAACCACTTTTCATTGCAAATGGGACCAATCTGGAAGCAAGAACTATTCTTCCCTTTTCCCGTTTTTTATGGGTGGTCGGCACAGTAGGACTGTAGTCCATATTTGTATAGGTTTTTGATGGCCGGCCTGCCTCACGCCAACCTTCCTCGGGCATGTACATGTGTTGCATATTTCCAGAATCATTCCAAACCAAGCTTAAACTTGGTTAACGACAATATTCGATCCCACGACCACGTTGTGCATGTTTCACAGTTACCCTTGAGCATCTATCGATTAAAAAAATAATTTTTAATATCGATTCAAATTATCGAACCTGCTAGGTAACAAACATAAAAAAATAAAAAGCGAATTGCGAACCTGCTATATCCGATCCTATAAAATATATTTTTCTTTTTTTTTACAAAAGAAAAATGTGTTTTATCGCGAGAAAGTTAAAAAAGGTTGATATCATTTGTCAGGCAAACTTTTTGCCCGAGGCTCTTCCATAATAAATAACTTTTTGTTGTTTTTATCATTACTTCCTTTGGCGACATTCTGTTTAAAAATTATACTTTACTACTTAAATAACTCAAGAGTATTAATAAATGACTAATCAGGTTACTAGCTCCTATGTGCATTTGTGTTGTTAATTTTTATACAAACTTTATGAAATTAAAACTAAAACATTGGTTGTATGAAACCTATTTTTTTCATTACTGACATGATATGCACAAGTCTGCAGTATGGAGTAATAAATAAAAATCGTTCGGAAATGAAAATTGAAAATTTTAATTCATTTTCAATCTGTGAAATTTAATAGGAAATGAAAATGCGAAATAAATAAAATGGAAAAGAATTAAACGTGACGCAATAGTTATTTCTGTCGGTTGAAATAAAATTGAAACTGTGAGAAATAACAGCCGCGAGCGCGAAACAATTTACAAGTGCCACAGATAATATATTTTCCAATGAATTTGCGATTTTTATTATTGAAACTATTTTCGAATTAAAGTTGATTGTGCAGCAATGTGTATTGCCAGACGAGAAGGCTGATGATGATGTTAAATTTCGTAATAAAATAATCCCAGTTTATCCCACTAACCTTATTAAACGTATTGTAAAACCTACTGCAGTAACAAACACGCGACCAAGGTAGTCTAAAATCTGCCTTAAGGAATTTATACCCTCATTTGTTATTTTATCAGGATCTAGATAATATGTTAGATAATTTACATTGATAAATTACAAGTGAATTGCCGACTTAAATCTGGGGCCAACACTCACAAACAACCCTAGCAAAACTCACCGTTGGCGATTCTAAAGGATACGCCCAGTCCGATTATAAGCTTATGAAATTCACAATCGGTCGGTGACATGAACAACAATTATTTCTATTTTAAAATATAAATTTAATCATTTTGACATCCCTCAGCATAGAACAACAACCCTTGAAAATAGAACAGCCTGTCCGTCCGTACAAATTACTGCTGAAATCCATGAATTATTCACGTGCCTCGAGGGAAACTATCAATTCACTGTAGGTACAATATTGTTACGTTCATTTTAAAATTGAATTCGGTTTATTCCGATGTCCTTGATTATCGATTAATGTTAAAATAAATGATACAAGTTGTTCATCGTATTTAATAAACAAAAAATATTTTATCTTTAAATATCTTTTATGTGATAAACGAAAAGATAAAAGTAAGACTACATGTTTCTAGAAATATATAATAAGAGAAAAGCTTATTCAAATCCCTGTACCACTAAACTTAGTCCCACTGGACTAAGTTATGAAGACTTCATAGTTTTGTCGTTGTATTAGCACTTCAATAACTTACAACTAACTTAAGTTCGTCCGTTCTCAAAGAGATATCTGAAACTAGTATTCGATATCGTCGACTACAATCCACTGGGCAAAGTGCAACTTCATTATAACGTAACGGACGTTTCAGTTGCCAACTTGACTGAAAGGTACGGATTATTTGCTCTATATAGCTTTGTTTCAGTTACTTTTGTATGGATATGGATATGGATTGCCTAAGAGATAAAGGTATAAAACCTCACGTAACACTTATTTAAATAGTCGATCATGTTGTTATTGACTTATATCCCACTAATGGGTAAAGAGCTTTATTTCTCAAAGAATTTACAAAATTCACTTAACAAAGTTAAATATTAATACAATTAATTTTATTTTACACCACTACTATCGTACTATAATATTATAAATGCGAAAGTTAATAAGTATGGATGTTTGTTACTCTTTTACGCAAAAACTACTGAATGGATTTTAATGCAACTTTATAGGTTATAATTTATAAAGATATTGTGTGAATTTTCCAAAATTGAAGTGTCAAGTAAGGAGGAAAAAATTCCGCCATATGCGAGCTATTCTGGTATGCGCTGCAAAAACCGTTACAATTACACGTATATAATGTATAATGGAAATGTTAATCTTAAATAGTCCTACAAAAAAGGTCTATCTTTTAAAAATTCTATCTTTTATGTGTAAGCCATTATCGCCAAAATAGTGAACCATCTATTCGGAACGAAGTAAGCCGGGCCAGTTAGTTTAAAAAAAATATGCCGCTTTCTATGGTCGAAATAAAACTATTTGAGGTGGCTGAGTCTAAAACTTATTTGTAAAAATATAACACAAACAGAAGTAAAAACTTACGCTGATTTAAAGTTTACGGGACTTTTGGCGTTGTAGTTTTCTTTTGCAATTATTTTTATTTATTTTTGTGATGTCGAAGTAAATCACAAAGGACCGGCAAAATATTGTTTATTTTCCAAGTTTCTGGAATAACACCTCAACAAATTCCAAACAAAGTAGGGAATAGGATTAGCGAATCCCAGAACAGGGGCTTAGGATTACAGCCTGTTTATTATCGAAATATTTGGCCCGACCGCAGGGACATTGAAGCGACTAATTACATTACTTGGTTTGGCTTAGAGTTTAATACGAAACTTATAACCTTAAAGCAAAAAAAAATACAGATAACATAAGGCCCTTCGTACAAAACGCTACGCAAATCTCCGATACCCAACGACTTTAGTCTCCAAGCGACAATCGCAAAACAAGTTCATAGAGTTTAGTACAAACGTACGTGTCGCCGAAGTTCGTCGCCGATACGAGTCGTCGCGATTTTCAAGATGGCGGGTCGATTATTAAATACTAGTTGTTCCCGCGACTTCGTCAGAGTGGTATTAAATAAAAATGTTTTCATTTCCAAAATTAATAAAAACTTGATTTTTATTTATTAGTAGAAATGTTCATGATTACTCCATACAAACTTTAATCCGCTACTTTTGACTTTTTGAGGACAAATTTTCAAAAACCACGAAATAGGTACTTAATGATAAGTGAGAATACTGAGAAGTGTTAACGCCAATTTTCAAGTTATTCTGAAAATATTGTATTTATTTGATAATAATTTAGCATCTGATTGATCAGAATTCGCGACGTAAGTACGCGACATTTGTATCGGAGACTTGCGTACGAAGGGCCGAGTTTTAAATGATTTAAATGATATGATAATGGCCACACAATGCCGTTAGTCTACATTTTATTAGCATTTTTGTGGACTTGTATGAATTTAGTTGGACATGATAAGAAGAAGTTAGTAATTAATTCCGTTGAGATATTGAGAGTGTTGGAATTAAATCCTTGCCTTGCTTGCTACAGCAGAATGGCAGTTTAATTGCAGATACTTCAAAAGAATAGCGAATAGGCTAATACTAAACTAGTGCGTACTATCTCTTGATTTCTGCCAATTAACATCAGGTCATAGTCAGGGGTTAGTTGATTCGTTATCTAAGAATACTAACAGTGTCGCGTGGCTTCACTCGCCCACTTACACGTGCTCGCCCGTGTTTCTACATTCCCACGTTATTTTTCTTTCTGCTCGGCTTCTAAGAATTACGTCATCATAGCGTGACGGTTATAGTCTATAACCTTCCACAATAACTGGGCTTTCAGATGCAAAATAAGATTTTCAAATCCGACTGGTACTTTGTGAGTTTAGCGCGTTCAAACAAACTCTTAATAAATGTGTGTACAAATGGACGTTAGTAAATTGTAAGACGAAGGTAAAGTTTATACGACGGACTATTTAGTTTCATAGGCAATATTTTAACGGAAGGTTCCCGCATCTGTACCCTATCTATTCAAATAAAGAGACAAGGGTAAGTCTGAGGGATTCAAGGGATTTTAGAGGGTTAAAGGCTAGAGTACTCGTAAAACATAATACACCTGTTTATCCCTTAAGAAATCTCTAAGGGACCGTCTGGTTGTTTGTTCGAAAGATAATATGTTATATGTGAAGACATTTCTCAAATTTCAATTTGTTAATAAATAGATAAATTTTAATCCTTTTATTTAACATGGGAAAATATACATATATAGACTAGTAATCACCACGGCTTCACTCGGACAGACAGACGAACAAGACATAAGCTTAAGTAATGCCCTGATCGAAGAGATTACATATTGATGAAAGAATTTTTATAACGAATTCTTAGAATTTTTTTTTTGAGGGGTGGTAAATTAGTAAATAAACATACTTTCTCTGTTGATACCAGATCAGTTGAAAAGACTTAAGAACTGTTTTTACTATATCTATACTTATACAAATTACCAATTAATATGTGAAACTCAGCAGTTTGTAGTATTACCTTTTGTAATTCGAACTACACAATAATATAAAGAGTCTACGGACGTAGAAGATACGAAAGAGGTGTTGTAGGACGAATGAACAGAGATTTCTGTTATTACCTAGGAGTGGACTACAAAGGATTTTTCTAAATTTATACCCTAAAGATCTAAAGTAGGGGGTGAAAGTTTGTATAGAGGAGCTACCCGTGCGAAGCCGAGGCTGGTCACTAGTGTAGTTAATTATTAGTTTTACTTCTGTAGGTCACGAGCGTGGTGTTTTTTAACTAAGTCATTAGATAAAACTATTATGTAGCATTGCTTTCTCGTATGTTAACGATTTTGTATGGTGTGTTGTACTTGTACACTTTTAGAACGTATACTAACGTTTTCCACTGTTATGTTCGTTTGAATGTGAACTATTTGTGTGCCAATTCAAATAAAAGAAAAAAAAACGCAAAGACAATTCGAACGCGAGGGCTGAATTAACTAAACGTGTTTACTTACACTGTATGTCGTATAGTTCGTGACGGAACGAGTTTATACTAGATTAGACATTTCATTGTTTGCCAGTGTTATACAATGTAAACATGGAAGTGTTACTGATAATACTTTTTAAAAGATTTGCTTCTAGGTTCCTTTTTAATAGACTTTTATTAGCTATGTATGTAACGGAATGTTTCCATCTAACTATAACCAACATAAAGTCCTATTAGAAAACCTGCACTAGGAATTATAGAAATACATTTTCATTACATTGTTCTATTCCATTCTATGATCATCTAGGTAATAAAATGTTTTTAGATTGTGAATAACGCCATCTATTTAAAATTATAAACAACCTAACCAATCCTGGATGCATACTGTCTGTTGCCCGCTGCTTCGCACGCATTTGTTTCTTGCCTTGTATAAAATCTATGTTATTTTCTGTACCCCTGACAAATTTCATGATGATCGTTTAAGTCGTCAAAGAGTTAAAACGTGACAAACAAACAAACTCACATTCCCATTTTTAATATTATTTGAATAAAGGCCTGGGTAAATAGGTAAGGTTTGGTAAAGGGGATGAGAGCACACCTACACAAATCACTCACAAGGGTATTTACCCTTTTGAGTGATTTGCGTAGGTGTTCTCTGAAGAAGTGTTGTAGTCCTCCAAATTAACTATTCTTTATTTCGTAGCGAATTCTAGATATTAAATGACAACCACATTGTTTTAGAACAAGTTAGTGAGAATAGACAAGTAACAAATCTGAACGAAAACAAACCCCAAAGCGCACCTCGTGTGTTTGTGAAGTTACTGTCCGTTATTTGTCAGATTACCGGTGCTCCTTCTAGCAGTTAATATAAGTCCACACAAAGGTAATATCTTACGAAATCGACTCGCAAATCTATTGTCCATTTTATAAGTTACTAGCTGTATACCTTGTTTCACAGCAAGATGAAATTTTCGCAATGAAATCAAGCAAAGGTTTTTACGTTAAAATTCGTGTATTCCAAAATATTTTCGAGAAACATTTTTTTCCGTAGTAGTCATTCGTGGTAAGGTCGAAGTCTTAACTCAAACATGTTAATTGTGTTATTTAAAAAAATAGATTAAAAATTGCGTCATAAGAGAAAAGTGTGGCTTAAAAGAGCATGTTGTGACTAGAATTGAGGAAGGTATGATTCGGTGGTTCGGGCATGTTGAAAGGATGAATGAAGAGAGAATAACAAAACAAATTTATGTTGCAGAAGTGAGTGGCAGTGTTGGTAGGGGACGTCCCAGGAAAACTTATATCGATCAGATTAGCGGTTTACTAAAAAAGGGCGATAAAGGGGCACCCATAACCGACGAGCATGTATGCGTAGATGTATGAATGTAGAAGAAGCGAGAGATGTGTGCCAGGATCGCGCCACGCGGGTTACGGGCGTGAGTGCATATTTTTTCTAAACTGGCTAGATTCCCAATCTAATTAATTAATAATATCCGTATTATCTATAATATAAAAAGAAGTCGGGTTTTCCTTCCTGACGCTATAACTCCAGAACGCGCGAACCGATTTTCACGGTTTTGCATTCGTTGGAAAGGTCTCGGGCTCCGTGAGGTTTATAGCAAAGAAATTTTCAGGAGAAAAGCAAGAAAACAGGGAAAATCATTTTTAACAATACAGCGCTATCTCTGAAATTATGTCAATTTAAAGAACCATGTCAAACATTTTTTCGATAAAAATGCTATAATATAGAGTCCTATCATATAGATTACTATAAATTAGAGTAATAAGTATGTAATATCATTTAGTTTAAGTAAAAAAGGTTACAGGGCGGGTGAAACTGCTGGGCACAGCTAGTTATATATAAATATTAGAACAGACAAAATATTAAAAAAAAAATATCCAACGAAAAACTTTTTTCTTTTCGTGCCATTGCATCGCATGCCAGGTGTAGCTAGTACATTCTAACTAATATTATAAATGCGAATTTCAGTTTGTTTGTTTGTTTGTTACGCTTTAATGGTCTAGCCGTAGAATTATTCATTTATGTTAGTCATAATCGCGGTATTAAATTTTACAAGATTAAATATTGAACAGTAAACGCTTGAACATTGTATTATCTGATTTTTACGAGGCGACACGTCGTAGAGGTGTGAAATGGGTGTCATAAAATTTAACGACATCCAACTTAGCAAAATCTATTACGACATACACCAATTTCTGTTACATCAGCCGTGTTAAAAAGTTCTTTCTCTTTTTGTATGCATATTATAAACTGTCAGAATCTTTGATAATCTGTATCAAGTCAAACGCGAAAACTATTTACTCTTTGATAAACATCTTTGCAGGCTATTTTTTTATAAGCTTGTTTTATAACGTTCCTTTTCAGCTTCATCTTACCAACTGGGCGTCGGCTACTCAGCCGTCCCAAGAACGAACGCTTCACGTTTCTTACGTTCATTCTTTTTAGGTGGCTGAGCCAATAAAGTCTGTGTGCTTTAGTCTCTCCAATGATGTACTGCTCTTCTACAGTTTCTAAATATCTGCCTTTTTCTTTATCCTCCAAGTTCCATCCTCTCGTCTCAATGAACCTAAGATTGTCCTCAATATCTTAAGTTCTATCACTTTCCTTTCATCCTTTGTAATGAGTGTCCATGCTTTCAACCCGTTTCTGATCACCGTTTTATACCTGCGGATTTTAATGCCCTGTTGACAATCCTGGACACTAACACCGGGTATTAGTTATATATGAACAATTTTGTTTTGATATTGTTAAGAATTGACATAAATAGTGATATAAAGTACTTAGTTAACTTCTTAATTAAGCTCGCAACTGTTTCCACTCAAGTTTCCAGTCACGAACTCAATTTATTAGGTGTTTATTGGTATTTGTGTGTGGCCTCGCTACTGATGCCGACTTATATGTGAACAAGGAGGTCTAATAAGTGGACTTAGATGTAGTAATTATGTAAGTTATGTAAGTCATAATATTCTATAAAGAATATGATGTGATATGATATGCCATCCTTAAGAAGTTTAGGCTTGACTTTGAATGACAAAATTAAAAATAGTGTTATTAAAAAAATTGTGGCTTTAAAGTAGATGTGACTTGATATAGGTATGCTTCGGTGGTTCGGGCATGTTGAAAGGATGAGAGACGACACAAATTTATGTTGAACACATACTAAAGGAAGGCGATACAAGGAGTACGAACCGACTAGAATGCGTGCGTAGATGGATATAGAAGAAACGAGAGACGTATGCCAGGATCGCGCCAATTGTAAATCTGCCTAGCCCTGTGGGTTACGGGCGTGAGCGCAATGACATTTATTTCCATCACTATAAAAGGTTTTTTTTTTGTTTCTTCTGTGTTAAATCAATTTTCCATAAACAGAAAACAAATCTGTCGCGAGAGGAAAAATTTGTGTTCAGTTTTCAAAGTCCATTAAGATTCGTCAATTTTCCATTTCATTAACACTACTGTTAAGATAAATGTCAAATCGAATTCAGTTTCTCGAATAAAAAAGTCGATAATCAAGCTTCTGGCAACTCCAATGACATTTAATCGGACATTAGACAGCTAGCTAGTCAAAATTACTGGCGAAGTACCCTATTTATTTCAATTATTATTTTTGCATCGGTCTATTCAGAATGAGCAGACACATCTTGACATCTTGCGATAACTTGTTTTGGGGTTTAATTTCATCAAAGGATCTCAAGCAAAATTATAATTTATACAATTAAATAAATATTCTTGATATTAACGAGATTCAATTTCAAATAAATGGTACAAAATTTTAACATAGTTTCCATTTGATTCCATTAATAAATAATTCATGACTTTCCTCGGTAGTAATTTGTACGGACGGATTTGTAAAATCTTTTATACTTCGGAATTATTTTAGGTCGAATGACGTCAACAATTAGATACTTAAAATTTTAAGGTAGTTAATTAAAATCGGTGGAATTAAATATTTGTTTGGAATTTTGGTTGACAATCAAATTGTGCTACATCAGCTTCTTGTATGTCGTATACAGCTTACTCCCAAAATTGGCTCCCTTATCATATTACTAAGGTATTAATTAAATAATTACTTAATATATATTTAGTATTACTACAACTAGTAAGAGAGATGCCACACGGGCGTTGCGTTTGCGGTGCGTCGGCGGTGCGTCTATGCACTGTGATCATTTCAACGGGTGTCACTGGTGTCACAATATCATATGACTCAACACAACACACCATTATACGACGACGCAGCGTTGCGTTGTCGCTGCGGAGCCGCAACGTGTGTGCTACACGCGTATTCTCACTGGCTCTATGTGCGTTGCTCGCGAGTTGCGTTAACGCACGTCAGTGTGACGCACCGTGTGGCAGTTGTACTGATTTCTATTATAAACTAAATATCGATACATCTGTGTTGTCGCAGCATTAACGCACTGCCGCCCTATCCAGAGACCACATTCCAGCATGACAGCAGCATAAAGTGAACAGAATGCTTTTGTTACTGTGTGGAAATAACCGCGAATTAATGCTTCATTGGGCAATATAACAATTGAATGTTAATCAAAGGTAATTTGTAATATTTGCTTGATATTATGCATTGTCATTGTCTATAATTAGCGCGGTATAATTAATTTTAAACTTTGAAATAAATGTATTGTAAAATTGCAACATTTATAATCAGTATATGAAAGTTGCAATTTTTTGCAAGTCAACGGAGAAGCGAAGCCATGCAATCATACTTTGCCGACCTCATAAGAGTGGGAAAAGGGCAAGGAGATGATGATGACCTACGTAACAACAAAAATCTCTGTGCACAAATTCAAGTGTACTTTCCAGTAGTTTGGGCTGTGTATATATCAGTCAGTCAGTTTCTTCTTTTATATATGTTAAGATAAGTAAAGATATAATGGAAAATCGATGAACTCCTTACTGATAAATATATGGATATTGTGTGGAAAGAAAGTATAAATTATTCTAAGTTATTCTTTTAAACCCGATACGAAGGGACAACAACAAGTAATAAGAAATTCAGTATCATGAGTGATATAAAAACTAGATATATATGGGCACTGTGCAGGGGTATTGGGCCCTGACTCACGTACTGTAGGTCGCGGGTTCGAACCCAGGCCAGCGCTTTACTATGTGTCATTTATTTCATCACCACTGCTCCAAAAACGGTGAAGGAAAACATCGTGAGGAAACCGGCATGTCTTAGAACCACCAAATTCGAAGACATGTGACATCCACTAACCCCCACTGGGCCAGCGTCGTTACGGCCCCTTCCCTCTCTCGGAGGAGTCCCTGCAGTGGGGAAACATACTAAAAAAAGATTGATTTATTATTTTATTGTTATATATGTATATTATGAAACTTGAAAATAAAACTCAACAACATATGAAATATGTTGTTGAGTTTTATTTTCGAGTTTAACTTTACAACCATAAAACGTAACTTAAAATGAATTTGCCAAACCACTACCATGACGTCGAAATAATAATGCAAATAAAATGAATTCTAAAATATTATACGCCGACGTATAATTTCACAACTTGGGACTGGTAATATTTCTCGTACGTCCGCAATTTTACCGCCAATTACCCGGAACAGTCGGCCCCGAGCCGACGCCCGGCCGGAAAGCGAATATCTTGTACGGAAATACTGACGTTTATTATAGTACGGGAAATTTTAAATTCACTTTGAAATTCAATTCTTCCCTGGATAGCTCGAAATGGTCGAAACGACCTAGGACTTTTTTATGGAGGTGGCACATGCGTTGCCTACCTTTAATGGACAGACGAAAAATAGGCTACTTCCTTTTCCCTATCCATTTCCCGTTCCATTATCTTCTTCCCATCCTATCCTAATAAGGACTGAAATTAGGCCTCCGACACTTCGGTCTTCAGACGAAACGCAAATTGCTTCTACTTCACGCCTGTATTCTGTGAGGTCGTGGTATTTCACCGGTCGACACGGACCATTCGTGCAACAGATGTTGTTGTTGCGGGCTATACCACTGTTAAAGTTAAACTAAAAATCTAAGTTGGGACCGATAGCGATTCTTCAGGGTTTTCAATATATCTTGCATCGGGGAAATGTATTTTTTATTTTCGATACATAAATACTTTTCGAATTTCTAAACAATTATTATTTTAAACTTTATTTTTATATAATTAAAAAAAATAAATCAACACGTGTTTAATTTATTTTACCTTAATTTTAAATACACTAAGCGTATCTTGTTATAATCGATATTTTTATAAGAGTATCGACATCGGCATTGTATCGGCAAAAAGGCGTCGATGCGTCACTAGCTGGAATGGATAAAAGCAGCTTTTTATTTAAGAAAAAAAAATAATGTATTTCAATCAAAAAGTTATTAATATTCAGTTTTCCTCTTGTTGCATGTGAAATAAAAGGAAATTTGGTTCAAAAGGAAATTAATATCGCCAGTTTTTTTTTCGTATCGTTTCGAGATTTAATTAACTTTAGCCGAAGTCTGACAGCTAACGAAAATGGAATAAAGACAAAGAATAAATACAATTCGTGATGCAATTTTTGGGGCGAAGAAAAAAAACAAAAAAGCCTACGAAATCTTGGGCTTTAAATGAAGACAAAAATGAAAAGCGGGGACCGCCGTGACCGAGGTCGTCAATTACATTCAACATTTCGTTACGTTTAATATTTTATTATGAAATAAAATGGCGCAAAAGTCATTTTATAATGTAAAATGAGCTTTATTTTTTTTTCGCAAATGTCGTCAATTATTGTCTTTGACTTTGACATTGGTTTTAACATTTTTGTCGTAGTGAATTAATTGACAACAAAAAATAGATCGATAAACATTTGAAGAACGTTAAATTTCATATCGTTATCATATGCTTAAGATTTCCTGTCCATTAGAATTATTGACTAAACAAATATACGAGTAATCTCTTTCAAGGTTCACTTCAATAGGCAGGGGCTTGCAAGCTATATTAAATTATATATTCATACATTTCGTGGAAACGGTGCACTGAAACGGAGCAGACAAACGGACTCCGCAACTCCGCTCCACGTCCCTTTCCGCTAACTCGCTCCGCGTTAATGGAGTCGCAGTCCTCTCTGCACCGCATTACTCTCTCGCTCATCGTCAATGGATAGGGAGAATAAATACAACTAAACTTTGTCTGAGCGCCACGGTCAAACTTTAACGATTTACCTGTTGTTAAGTCTGATCTCTCCAGCAACATCCAGAAGACCGGAAGATTACTACGTGGATGGACGACAATCTTACAGAAAACGTTTTGTCTGAAGGGTGAGGTGCAAGAGACCCTTTCATATCTACTCTTCATTGTCCCTTAATATGGCTGCCAATGCAACTGCATTATTACACTAATTAAGTGAGCTCATTTGTTAACCTATTTCTTTATTTGCCTGCCCTGTTCCCATTTTAAGAGGGGTCGGCACAACATGTTTACTTCTTCCACGCCTTTCCATCAACCGTCATCTCAGTAGTAACTTCTTTCTTGTTCATGTAATCTTTCTTTTCTTAGATCTACTATTGCTACCACATGCTAAAATAGTGTTATTCTAAAGTAGTTTTAACTTTACACTATTTTAGCACGTGGGTTTTAGCAAATAAATTAAAAGTTAAATAAAAAGACAAATATTATGTTATTTAAGTCCACGACTCGGGAACAAGGCAGCCTTGACGTAGTTCTGGATAACAAATAGATTACTTCGTTTGTGTCCGTTGAGTTTTTGGGAGTCCGTATTGATTCTTTGCTATCATGGGTAAATTATAGTAGAATCATAGTCAGAATTATAGTCAGTTATAGTCAGAAATATAATCAGAATCATAGTTAGAATTATAGTCAGTTAAAGTCAGAATTATAGTCAGTTATAGTCAAAATTATCGTCAGTTATAGTCTGTTATAGTCAGAATTATAGACATTTATAGTCAGAATTATAGACACTTATAGTCAGAATTATAGACACTTATAGTCAGTTATAGTCAGAATTACAGACACTTATAGTCAGAATTATATTTACTGACTATAATTGTTATGAATTAATCGCATCCGCAATCCCAAAGCTTCATGTTTATGTCATAATTTACGACGTTGCTGTTCACAATTATCGCGTTATTACATTTCCGATGCATTTGGCAAACGCGAGATCCGTTCATTTGATTTAAATCGGTCAAGTGTCCGTTTTGAATTCGAGCTCGTGTTCAACATCGCTTAGAATATAAAACCATGTTGAGGCCCGGATACTCTAGGATATAAAAATATTTTCCAGTGGATTCCTATAAAAACTAGGAGACTAGATAAGGAAATAGGAAAGATAGGGATAACCCTATCTTTCCTTTTTCCTTGTCTAGTCTCTTAATGTTTCCTTCAAAGGTAAAGTATCCGTAACCGCGGGTATACACAAGGTGTTTTGAAGCGCGCATTATGGTAACGAGCGTTTTTAGAACTATTGGTTCTCATATAGCCGTAGACACACGGCCCGTGCGGAAGCACAGATGCATGCGGATGTATGGCACCGTTTCTTAGAACGCACGTAATCAAAGCTCGCCCTTCAATACGCCTAGTGTGTACCCATTTTCAATCTTTTGTTTTTAGCGTTTGTTGTTGTCATATTATTAACGAAATTTTGCGGTTTGTAAGACTTACGGTATTTACATGATATTTGGAAAGCCACTTGTTTTTTTTTATAGAAGAAAATGGCAAACAAGCTAATGAGTTGCAGATGTGTTGCTTACCTTATAAACATAAAAAAAGATATTTCCTTTTCCTCTCCTAATCTGTCAATTTCTCTTCCCCTTCCCACCATTTTCTAATAAGATCAAACTCATCAGACAAAACGCAGAAATACCTCAACTTCACGCTCGTCTTCTGTGAGGTCGTGGTTCACCGGCCGAACCGACTCATTCGTGCAACAGATCTTGTTGCGAGCTCTAGTAAACGTATAGTTAAGGTATTAACACGTGTTAACATAAAAAGCACGCAGTACATTAGACATTGTTATTCACTTTTCAGATTTGTAAGGGGGTGTCGTCGCCACAGTTAGGGAGACAACTGTTGACGTTGCTTGTTTCTTGTTCAGGAGAAGAGACTCGGAGTCCAGTTTCGTAGTGAATCATCTTTACAATACTTTAACTATTGATACAACTTAGGTGCTACGTGCTTATTGGCTAAACATATTTATAGCAATTGGAATATATGGTAGTCGACCAATTAGAAACAAGCCTGCCTACAAGTGACGTGACCTACTAGTAAAAACGCAAACAATAAATATTAAATTTATTATTAAGAAATTTGCATTAATATTGAATCGAATTTCGAACAGCCTGTATAATGTTAATCATTGCATAATTTTGCACACATCCGTAATGCACGTTTGATTTGTCAACCAATCAACTATAATCTTTGATCAATGTGCGTCCGCTCGAATGATTCTGTTTAATTAAGTTCTATTTACTGATTTGAACTGTGTTTACGAGTCTTGATAAATAAAGCAATGTCTGATAATATCCGAAACCTATATTGTATGATATTTTGTAAATGATTGGCAAGCCTTTTTGTAGGAGAGTGTGAAGTGATTGAGAAAGAGAAGATGATGGGATGAGATAGCGGAGTATGCACCCTGTCGATATTCTTAACTCCCTTTATAAGGCTTTACATAATGTAATAATTTCATGGCTCTGTCCTAATATCATGATTATGATAAACAGTAAAAAAATTATAAATATTTTTATTTATAGAGAATAACGCCATCTAGGTAAAATGCGAAAACTTAATTTACTTGGCGGTTTTTAGTTAACAACTATATTTTTTTATAAAACGCGTTCCGGTAAGCGCATTTGGGGCTATCTTCGACTACCTCAACCGTTCCGGCAACATTAATGACGCTTATCAATGTAAAACAAACTTTGCGTGAGAAATTAATTTACAAGTTTCTGGCTGAATTGTTTGCGTGTTGAGACTTGGGGCTTGATTGACGTTTGCTAATGATGCAGGGGAAGCAAGGATGTACACACTTGAAGTATAATAAATTACCTTATACATGAACGTATCTTGATACTTTTTTGAAGCGAATCTTGGGTAACGTTTTTAAGATTATTGGTGAGAAGCGCAGAAAACTAAACTTAAATAATAGCGCCATCTAGCGATTCTGCATGTTCAGTTTAAAACATACGCAAAATGCGTGCTTATCAATTACGGTCGAATTTCGATCACTGGCCAATCATAATTAACTACGTATTTTGTGGCTTGATTTATATGTCACAGATTAATATTTATTTTAGTTTTTTAACTTAATTTTATTATTTACATTAATATATGCCTAAAGCATTAACATCAGATTAACGCCTCAATAGTCATTTAGAAAATTACTACGTTAGTATTGAAAGCGAAGCTTATATCAGCAATTCCTAAACGTGAAAAGAAAACAAATAGCAGAGGGTATTAATTAGACGGGGGTCTAATGAATGTCGTGATCGTAATCTTTCGTTTTGTTATTCCAACGTTCATTGTACTCCCCGTACGCATAATGAATGATCAGTTTGAAAAATAATACTTTCTAATAATGCTAGCTAAAACAATTATTTTAGATTCCTTGTAGAACTTAATTTTTCACAGCACATTTAATCTGTAGAAACAGTTCCCTATGTTAATACTTAAGAAACAGTAAGTGAACATTTATTTTTATACAAGCTCAGCCATGCGGTTTCACGCGAAGTGCAATTTAATTTAAGCGACGATTGTCCAGCGTAAGCTGAACCCTATTTAATAATCATCATATAGATTTGAGATTGGATTATAATTACTTATCCATACAAACTTTTATCCCCTACTTTAAGCCTTAAGGGAATGAATTTTGGAAAATCCTTTCTCAGTGCCCACCTACGTAAGAACAGAAACCTCTGTGCAATGTTTCAAGTCTCTAGGCCCAGTAGTTTGGGTTAGGCGTTGATTTTTCAGTCAGTTTCTACATATAGAAGACATTGATAGCTCAAGATAAAACCTACGTATTTTTTATAAAAATTTCAGTAGTTTCAGTTCAGTTTCGGAGTTCATACTAGACCAACATAGAATTATTATTTTTATAGAATTTAACTATATTTTGTTAATATATAGGTACATACAATTACGTAGATTGTATTGATAAATGCTGACTTGCATAAGTTAGTGTCTTCGTAGGGGTCTTGAATTATTCAAATATCTCGAAATATATGCATGGATTCTGTTCTTGAGATGCAAATCTTAAGAAAACATTATTTCTTGCAACACATAAGTTATGTATTGTTTTCAAATTATTAAATTAATTGTGTAATTCCGAACTAAGGATAATATGTGCAAGCAGTTGTATATATGTTAGTTTAGTTGTATATAACAATTTAAATATATTATATATAGAAAGGATAACGGTGATTGGCTAATAAAAATGCAATTATCAGATTATATCATTATATTATAACTATAGTTCTATCGTAATATCAGTGCAGACACATCAAACAATCTTTGTTATTGATCGTATAAGCAATTTACTTTGACAATTTACAGTTGCTTACATTAATAATCATATTATTATTTCTTACATTAATAATCAAATTATTATACAGAGCAAAAAATAATAATTGTACTAACGCAACTTATTCTATCAATGGGCGCATCTAAACGGT
>JWHW01056801.1:9740-19786 GCA_000931545.1 Papilio glaucus
GTTGAACTATTGAAGCTAGCTATACCTAAACTTACTAGCAACTTAATACATTTGAATCAAAGTAATTATTTGATGAGGACAAAGTCGCGGGCATCAGGTAGAGCAACTGGTTCACATTATATTAAGTAACCGCTACTCATAGGCATCTGCAACAAGCTAATGAGTTGTAGATGCGTTGCCTTACCTTTAATGGACAGAAGGGGGATAGGTAAAAAAAGGATATTTCCTTTTTCTATTCATCCCTTCCTCCATTTTAACCCTTTTCATCCTTTTCTAATAAGAAAATGAAGGGATGGGAATTCCCATAGTACCAGAATTAGGCCCCCAGCACCTCACTCATTAGAAGAAACGCAGAATACTTCGCGTCTTCTGTAAGGTCGTTCATTGGTGTTTTAATTAACTTTTGCTTATTTTTGTTTCTTTAAGACAGGCGTGAAGCAGAATTTTGCTTGTACGTTTCGCCTTATGGGTAAGGTGTAGTACGCCCAATTTCAATCCTTCCTAATAAGGATGGGAATGAGAAGAGGATTGGACAGGGAGATTAAAAGGAAAAGAAACCATCCGTTTTTCTGTTTATATCCTTCTCTGTATTTTAAAGGTATTCAACACATCTGCGACTCATTTTTACAGTGGTAGAGCCCGCAACAACACCATCTGATGCACGAATGGGCCTACCTAGAAGTGCTCTGCGTTTCGCCTGATGAGTGAGGTGCCGGAGGCCTGATTACAGTCCCCTTCCCCTTCCCACCCTTTTTAGGATCGTATGGGAACGGGAAGAGGATTGGACGGGGAGGGAGGTTTACGGAGAAAAGGAAATATCCTTTTTCCTGTCTATGCCCTCCATTAAGGGTGGGCAACGCGTCTGCAACACATTTGCTTGTTGCGGATGTCTATGGGTGGTACTCACTTGACATCTAGTGACCCGCTTGCTCGTTTGCCACCTTCTACCATAAAAAAGTCACGGTACTGGCTTGCGTTATTTTAAGTAGGGTGTGATCAACCCTCAGGTTTATGTCCTGTTAGTCTCTGTACCTCAAAATTTAAAAAGTTGTGTCATTATCTTTACATTACAATTTAAAAAAGTGATCGCAAGTAAAGTATGACATTGAAACTGGTTTAATACCGTCTACTTATCTTTACGATAGTTTAAGTGCCTCCATCATGTAGGGTGAACGATCTAAAATGGACAACGTAAATCCTAAATGCTCTCTACTCGTAAAGCTGCCACCATCTCTTTTATAACTGATGTGTACTTTAAACAGATATTCCTTAAAATATTTTTTTAGGAGTCTTTACATTCTTTTAATGAAAGATAATAAAAAGAAAGACTTTTCAGTTACTTTGATTGATTGCATTTTGAAAGTTTCGGTTTCATGATAGCGAAGTCTTATTTCTTTGGCGGGAAAAGGATTGTACGGGGAGGGGATTAACGGGAAAAAGGAAATGTCCCTTTTCCTGTCTAGACCCTCCTCTGTCCATCAAAGGTAGGCAACGCATCTGCAACACATTGCTTGTTGCGGATGTCTATGGGTAGCGCTCGCTTGACATCAGGTGCACCGCTTGCTCGATTGCTATCTTCTTCCATAAAAAGAAACAAAGGAATTATGTGCGATAAAGAACTCTGTACTTATAACAAAAAAACTAAAGTAACATCTAGGAAGTTGTAATTGTGGAAACATTTTAAAAGCCTAGAAAGATAATTGAAAACCTGTTGCTTGTTTCGCTAATCCTGCGGACAGATAAAGCCACTCTACAAGCTTCGGGATAATGGACAACCACAATGTTAAGCCTACTGGTTGTTATTGCACACACACTTTGGTCTATGTTCGAGTTTTTAATTATTGTGTCCTAATTATAAATATGTAAACTGTTTTGTGTACCTAAATAAAATTAAAAACAAATCGTTCCATTAGATTACGGTTATTTCACACATGTTGTATCCATTCAATTTAGATTATATGTACATTGTTTAATACAATAAGATGTTTTCTTTGATTAGATATTAAAACGGACATAAGAGCCTCCTCCGATTCCCTCTCTCGGAGAGGGAATCCTCTCTCGGAGAGGAGGCCTGCAGTGGGAAACATTAAAAAAGGCAGATTTCTTATTATTTATATTATTAAATATTAGAATTAAAATATTCACACACACACACACACACCTGTCTGGTGATATAAACCACCTAAAGGACCGTTCTCATTTTAAGTTAAGTGGATAATCATGAGCAAGGTTGGGTTAGGCGCTTAACAAGTGTAAAAGCCCCGTAAAAGTGAAAGGATTTTATAAAAGTGGAGACCTTTATGTTTTCTGCTTTGACCTTGTTTATAGTTGTCAAAATATCGTAAAGATCAGTATGTTACACTGAGTGCCTTCTTATTGCAACAGCGTAAAAATGTGTTGAGTTATTTGACGGGAGTCGTACATCTTACTGCGTTTTGATGTCACTAGTATGGGTCATAAAAACACACCAACAAACGTAATAAACTCGCGAGTGTTACGAAATGACTACCTGAGTGGTTCCATAACTCCAGATGTATAGAGCATAAAGTGCAGCAAATAATAAAACGAAAATATTCCGAGATCGTAACGCAGACTTCTTACTGCGCTGATATTTTATAAAGCATGTTACTATTAAAATTTAACGTGTGTTTAAAATCTTGTATCGCAAAAAATGGGGCAAAAGCACCCAAGCAGCATCGAGTTCCTCCTGAAATTCAATACTCTACTACGTTTACCTAAACGCTACTTGGCGCGCAACGCAGTGCGCGTTGTGCTCATGTAATTGTCATGTAGCAAACTCTCTACGTAGCAAAGAACTGAGGAAGTTGGCTGGAAAAAGGATATGAAAGGAATCGGGCCCCCGTACGGTACATTACAGGACAGGTTCATATATGCTTTACATTTGCTTTACCCTAACACTCTTTTGAACCTTGTCTAAAAGTTTGAGACCGGACAAGGTTCAAGTGGTTAAAAAATCTATACAAACTAGTCTTAATCTCTATCTTTTAAAAATTCTGATGCCCATGAAAGGCTGGAAATTAATAAATAATTAAATTTTTAAATCGAAAATAAACTACTATTTTCCGAACAACACATTATCTTTATTAAAGTTAACATTCAATTTTTAAAATCAACTAATTTAAGTTTATTATCGCATTACGATCATAAAACCGTGCGCGCGGCAACACCGGAGTTGTTCAGGATGATTTAAAAAATGTAATGGTTTTCAGTAGAGCTTTATTTTATATTTTACTACGTATAATTTTTCCAAGTAAATTTAATCAAATAATAAATTTGTAAATCTTAATGAAAGCCCGGATACATTTTAAACCAGCGAAAACCTGTAGAGCTAGTATCAATAAAAGCTAATTTTACGAATGGGCCACCTTGAGTTGTGAATACCACGTTAAAAAATCCGGCGAGAAGTAAGTCTACGGCCACATCTTCTCCTCCTGTCCTTATCCTTATCGAATCTCGTTATGTTTTCTAAATGATAGCATTCGTAATATTGATTGTTTTCGATGATGAGTAACTTCCACCACTTCAACTTCCAAAACTTTCAGTATAAAAAAAATCTCGAGTGGAACCTACATATGAACCTGGCCTGAACAGACGTGTGTTCATATATAACAGTCAACATTTAGTATGTTTCGCGCAGAAACCCAGAAAAAAATACTATAATATGTGAGAATCCTTGTGGATGAGGTTTTTTGTTTTCTTTTCACACATACATATGTATATACTTATACATACATATGTTTAAACAGGATAAACGGTACCCGCTGTGACACAGCGTAAGATTAATAAAATCCATATTTTGTTTTAAAATATGATTGCGTGTTTTAATCTCTTGCAATTTCGCTGAATTGTACAAATTATTCGGCATACTTTTATGGCGTAATTTTAAAGTTCCACTCATTAACAGTTTCGTTTATTGTTATCGCTGTGCGCAGCTGCTGGAAGTAATTACGTATCATTTGGCAACGATTTAAGAAGCGCTTGACGCTGCGCTGCTAATATATAAACTTCCGAAATTACAATATTTCGTACCACTTGATGAACTTCAATTTTTATCGCGACGTTCGCTACTAACTTCTCGTTCTACTCTCTTAAATCCGCAGTTTGATACCAAATAGTTCTAAACTCTTTCATTGAAAATACATCTTCGAAAATCGTCGGAAAGAGCCTGTCTTGATTGTAAACACCTTATATACAATATCATCCACTTTTTATAACCCCAGTTATGATAATGGTATCTCCTCAACGCAAATATATGAAGGCAAAAACTCATAACATTACCAGACAAAGGATTTAGTGCAACGACTTTCTGGTTTTATTTGAAACTTTGGTCCCTAAAACATTTAGGGACGATAGGCCAGTTCTAACCTTTCGAAATAATGATTCGGGTCAAATAAGAATTACATGCAAATGCATGCCGATACGTCAAGTATTCCATCACATCACAATTGGTTTACATAATTGAAAACGTAATCATGTTACTAGAGTTAATTTACATCCGGAGCTTAGCATCCTAATTATTGTCCTTGATCTACATGATTTATTGACTTGAATAATTAATTAACTACCGACGAGAATGATTACATCAGTATTTATTTATCATTTTCGTAAACAATTGGAGTAGTAATGAAGTTTAAATTTTTAGAATAAGGGAGCAAAACGAAGAGGATTTGTCGGAGCTTGGGTTGCAAAAAAATGCATGCAAAAATGCGAAATGCAGAACACTCCGCAATTCCTGTCTTCTGTTAATTGTATACTGCACCGGTCAAGTCGGCCCATTCGTGCGACAGCAGCAGAACGTCCGGACGTACGTCTGCCTTTTTCAATTCCACAAAAAATATACTTATCATTAATATTTTGTTAGAATAATTAATTCCAATTGTAACAGAGAGCATAAAGCCATTACTACAAGAGAATGAAATAGTGACTTCGAATTATTCCATATCGTCCCTATATGTGAAAAATCACTTAGTTGTGACCAGCGGGGTGCCTTGGAATTGAGCAATGAAAAATAGTCGGTCGGTTAATAAATCCAGTATACACGAGCACACCCGCTGTTTAGTAAACGATGTTTCGGGTAATGACTTTGGAAAAACTTGTCTCACTTAGGATACACATTGGGAACTGTCATTAATTATCACATAATGTAAGAACATGCTTACTACGAATTGTGAGACCCACAATTATGACAAACAATTCTTTTTTATATGGGGGTATGCGTACACGAAAGGCTGTACTAGAGTCCAGTACTAGGACTGGAGGTGCCTAGTAAAGCGGGTCGCTACGATTTCTTGATGACGACAACCAGTCTGCCAAGACTGTAACAATAGAGAGTGAGACATAAGGGAGGTATACGTCCAACAGTGGACTGAGATAAGCTGATGATGAATCAATGAATTCAAGTTGAAAATCCGAAAACTATCGCGTAATAAAATGACCCTAAAATAAATTTATTTTCAAACCCAGAATTTATATATTTGTATTTGAAGCTGTGTATTTTCTACGGTTGCACAATTTTCATTATTACCATCACCAGAAATACTTATTAAGTTTATAATAACCCAGAAGTGCGAAACTCGGACAAGTTTTAACAAAGAATAAGCAGAACGCCACAGTGACAATTTTCGGCACAATTT
The DNA here is from genome assembly GCA_000931545.1 of Papilio glaucus. Taxonomy (NCBI): domain Eukaryota; kingdom Metazoa; phylum Arthropoda; class Insecta; order Lepidoptera; family Papilionidae; genus Papilio; species Papilio glaucus. The sequence continues at coordinate 15,395 of JWHW01056801.1, forward strand.
CATGATAGAATTTAAGCCGGCGGCTTTAAGTTGAGGCTTCCTGTACTTTTCCTAATGAATTATTCCCGTCCACTTACAACGAGCTCAGGAATTAATCTGCACAGTAGCAAAGCAATTAACTAATTAACATATTCTATATCACTAAATACAATTCTACAGCGTTGTCATGTTTATCTTGAATTTGCATAATATTCATGTGTAAATTTATCCTTTAAATTAACGTTCCACTTAGATGTGTAAATTGTGCTTTGATAAATAATTCATATTGATACACGCGACAATGTATCGCGCAACGAAGAAAGACGCAACTACAATACTTATATGTAAATACGTCAATCTGCTTGCAACGTAAAAAAGTCTCTTTTTCTGTAGATATAACTAATCGGCAACTCATCAGCAACTTTTGTAAAAGTTACATACTGGTTTACCTACATTACGAATAGCCATAAAACATACACCAGTGCTCATCTAAATATGGATGGTGCCTTATCTGATATGGAAAATGAAAAACAGTATTATTAATAGTTATAAAACTGTTTATTCATGAATAGTCTAAATTGCTAATCAAGCATGAAAGCAATTGAAGGAAGAAAATAATTAATTGCCAGTTCCAAAATTGGATTGCAAAATTTCGTTCCGTCATTTTTCTACGTTGAAGATCCAACGCATTATGTAAGCTGATGAAGATACAATAAAGATTCACCTTCAAGTGAAACTAATGAAGGCACTAATGGCCTTAATTATTGGAAACTGGGAACAACTCGTAAGATTGCTGAGAAAATAAATTTATTAAATTATATCCTTCATGATAAAAACCGAATAAAGTTTTATCTAGCACGAAATAAAAAAAATCGTCTCATTTTCATAAAGAAAATAAGTTTTCAACATTAATAGTACAAAATGAACAGACTTTAAGTAACAAACTAGTTATTACCTAAGTCACTTGTATTTAGTTCAGTATTGTTATCCTTTTGTAATTTAGTTACCTTCTCATTAATTAGTTTTGAATAATTTGGAACCAACTTGCATGCTTTTTTAATTTAAATATATATTTACTAATCACAATCAATCAAGGTTAGATGGCCTAAAGATAGACAACTTATATTTCTTTTCTTTTATGGAATCAGGTGACAAACGAGCAAACAGATCACTTGATATTAAGTGACTGCCACCCATAGACATCTGCAACAATCTAATGAATTGCAAAAAAAAACATCAAATCCTCTTCCTTACCCCATCTATTCCTTATAAGAAGGGGGAGCGGGTTAGATTTGGGCCTCGGGCACCTCACTCATCAGACGGAACGCAGAATACTTCTACTTAATGCCTGTCTTCTGTGAGGTCATGGTATTTAACCGGTCGAGCCGGCTCATTCGTTCAACAGATGTTATAGATATAGATAGAAAAAAAGTAATTATTCACAGAAGTCAGATGTAGGTAATAAAATTAACCAAATATTTGTTACAGTGTGCAAATTCAGTGTGCCAAAGGTTTTAATCGAATTGCTCATTAAATGAACCGGCTTCAAAAGGCACTTCCTGTTAATATGTCAAATAGGACCGTTTCCATGTAACTACTCATTTAGCTTGTATTTTAAAGTATCAATTTTGCAAGTTTAACGTTTAATTTTTGTATTAAATCTACATTCTATGCTGTTAATTACTGTTTACTTTAATATGAAATAAATCAATGATATATTTTTAAACTACCCGTCCAATTGCCTAACAAGTGGCAGTTGAGAATGGGCAGAGCACATTGTGAGCCAAAGGGTCCAGGAATAACAGACTAATGGTAGAACGAACTGGACAAAGTATGCAGGTCTGGGATAAAAGTGGATGTCCAATGACTGGTCTTTATTGTGATGATAATGGTATTTAATTTACTTTTAATTTTCATTATTCCACGATTAGTGAATCTGAATGTATCTATGAAGGCACCTTTGGCAATACACAATTCCGTTTTAGTGCCAATGTTTAACTTCTAGGTCAATGATATTAAAATACAAAAAGTAACAGATATTCCATTAGCGGTGGAAAGTGAAGACTAAAAAACGTCCTAATTTTCTTTAGCTTACGTCAGTGTTTACATACGCTGGAGTGACAAACACTAGCTGTCCTCTTTTTTCTTATTACAAGTCTTCGTAACAATTTTAACCGGTCATTTTGTATGTGTAATATCTATAATATAAAATATCATTGTTGTAGGTATATTATATAAAGAGTTGTTTGTTGAATTATATAGTATGTTTATAAGGCTGGGGATCCATTAAATAATATAAATAATTACTTTAACGCTGAGAATAATACGTGTACGTTTAAGAGCATTTTTCAAATCATACCTTTCAGCCATTCCGTTTAAGTTATGATCGCGTATTTCATTTTTATCTTCATAATTATACACATTTGTTAGCATAAAAATAAAGGATATTTTAATGCAATGTTACGCCTAAAAGCTTTTGAAACGCGATGCTATGTATAAAGGCCTATATTTAAAATTTATTACCGATGCTTTGTGCCAAATAATTATGAGGGAAATACTCCTGCCTTTATGTTTAATAATAAACCGTACAATGGGTTAAATTGTTTGGGTTGTACGCCACTCTTGTTATACATTGGCACGTGTTCAAATACATTGTCCTAATTTTTTATTAACTTAGTTTAGTCTACAAATCTTTGCAGATGTTCTACACAAATATTTTTATATTTTTTCTTTGAATAGTCTCATAAAAATGGATAATAAATTGAAATCTTATATTATTAAATTAGATTTTTTATTTTTTATTAGTTATATTAATTAGGTCATATTTTTTTTTAATTTCTTCTTATTTCGATTATGATATTTATGTATAACTTACGTTCTTAGATTATAAACGGCAATCTGATAACCTGGACCCTAAAAGTAATAATAATAACCTAGAGATGTTGGTAAAATTTTTATACTATATACGTACAGAAAGAGAAAAAAGTTTTTGATACTCTTCTTTAGATTCCAGACATAACTTAAAAACTAAATTACTTTCGCTATTAAGCAGAAGAAAATATAGTTAATGAGAAATTCACGTGTCAAGCAAGCTTTTTTTATAATGCAAAACACTGTTCAGGTATCAACGAAAACATATTTTTTTAAATTCCAAATGCAATATAAAAAGTATATGATTATGGTGATCTAATTGCAAGTAACAAAAGAACGTATTAGTATAAGCCAATAGTATTCTTAACCACAACAATTGCCAGTTCGTTGGTACTTTGAGTAAAGTGGCTATACTCTCGATTCTCAAATCAAACCTAACGTAACCTAATTAATATTAAAAATGCAAATGTCTGTTTGTAACGTTTTTATGCCTAAACGACTCTACCAATTATCATAATCCTTTTTTTTTTGTTTTAGGCATAATTTACGCAAAAACGTTTACTAACATTTTATAACGAAAAAAACAAAAGCAATTCCGGTTTTTCTAACCAGTATCATCAGGATAACCTGATGATACTGGTTAGAAAAAAGTCTTTGACATGGATTTAAGGACATCAACGCAAGCGAAGCTGGTGACAAAAACTTAAACAACGTAAAGCTACGTATATGTAAATAGGGAATAACGTTTCAGAGTACACTAACAATATTGTTTTATATCGTCTGTCAACACAAAATCAATACGCTGATAACAACAGATTCAAAACGATGTGACCGTGATGACGCCTATATCGGGAATCTCAAAATGTAACCTTTCGGCATTAATCTGGACTATTATAAAATGAATACGGTCTTTTATGTGAGTATGTATTGTGTTAATGAGTAACAATGAGTTTATATCTTTTCTAAATAAATGCCATTTGATAAACGTTTATAGAGCTGTCACTAAAAAAATTTTGCAAATGACAACATTTGTCGGATCAATAACTATCATACTGAAAACTAATTTACATAACAATGAAGTGATTAACACAATATAATATATATTAGCAGCTAATTACTTTTACATCACATTCAAATTCATTTATCCAGTTTATATTTTAATAACATATTTTTTAATTTAATAGTGGATGGTGGCAAATGAGCATGCGGTTCACCTGATATCAAGTGACCCAAACTAATGAGTTGCAGATGCGAGATCTATCTTAAATGGACAGAGGAGGAGATAAACAGAAAACGGTTATTTCCTTTTCCTATTCATACCCTCCACCGTAAAGTCCTCTTCCCCATCCCATTATTTCCTTACTAGCAAAGGCACTCACTCACTCGTCAGATGAAACACACAATAGTCTACTCACGTCTGTGTTCTGTAAGGTCGTGGTATTTCACCGGCGGATCACCTAATGTTAAGTGAACGCTACCCACAGACATCCGCAACAAGCACATGCGTTGCAGATGCATTGCCTACCTTTAATGGACAGAGGA
>JWHW01056801.1:26715-38643 GCA_000931545.1 Papilio glaucus
GCAATATTTAAATTGTTAGAATTACAGACTGACATTTGGATTGATACTTTCGAAATGGAAATAATTATCTTTTGTTCTCTTTATCCATTTAAAACTTATACAGATTTCCTTTTGAACAATTATATTATAATACAAAATGTAGCAGATATGCCATTAACGGTCGAGAAGTGAAGACTAGAAAGCGTCTTTATTAGGACGATTTTTCTATAGCTTACGTCATGTATTTACATTTACGCTTACGTGACAAACACTAGCTGTCCTCTTTTCTCTTCTTATTTTTATTAACGCTATCCTTTTTATACCATTTGACATGTGTGACTTTGTGCTGTCACTGCTTCGGAACACTTTTGACCGGTGATTTTGTATGAATATAACAAATGTATAGAATAAAATATTATTAATATTTATGGGCCGAAGAAAAAATGATTCGACAGAATGTGTTGTAATTAAGGATATCAATTTACTTATTTGTGTAACCTGGATTATGTCATTTTATAAATGAGTTTATGTGAATATTCTTATAATAAACACAACCAAATAACTTCTATAATTGTTTTGTATGCACTTACATTTATATAACTAATGTAAATGATAATCAAAGTACTTATAACATCGAATTGGAATAATTTCTGTAATGGTGTTGTATTGTTATAAATAAATAAACGGACGGATGAACGGACGAACGGACGAACGAACGAACGAACGGACGGACGGACGGACGAACGTACAAACGAACGAACGAACGGACGAACGGGCGGACGGACGAACGGACGTACGAACGGACAAACGGAGGGACGGACGGACGGATGGATGGATTATTAAATGAATAAATAAACAAATAAATAAAAATAATTATTTTCTGCCTACTCCAAATTACGTTCAAGTGACTGCTTTTTTATTTCTTTTTTTTCTTCTTCTCCCTGACCTTTTACCACTTCTTTATGTGGGGTCGGCACAGTACGACGCCACTGGCCGGGTAGCTTGACGCTAACCCTCCTCGGGCATGTATGAAATATTAGTAGATTAGCGAAATAATTTACTAATATCTCTTTTAACCATTCTCAACCAAGCCTAAACTTGGTTGGAAATGGTTCACGACAATAGTTGAACAGCGGATTCGAACCCACGACGACCATGGTTCACTTTTCGCAGTCCGTACCCTTAACCATTGGGCTATTGGCGCTTCTGACTGCCTATTTATTTATTTATTTTTATAAATATATAACCTTGTGTATGTGGTATACAAGAGTATACCCTCGACCACCGTGTTAGGTTCATTCAACGGTAATTTTTTAATATTTATTTGCAGCACGTTGACCACAAATTCAATATCCCCGCTTAAAAGAGCACGTCGCAGCCCCTCCTTCACATTGTACCGCCGGATAAAAGACACCGCGATTGTATCGGCTCACGCGTCCAAATAGAGATTTGTGAAGACATAAGTAGTTGATAGATACTAATTGAACGCCTAGGGAATGCTTAACAGCCATTAATCTGTTCAGAAAAAAGGTTTGATCAATATGAAAAACCTGTGCATTGCTTGAGAGATTAATAAAGAAGACAAGAGTGTGAATACGGACAGAATGAGGCCATTATATATACTACTTCTTCCAGTCTCATTCTCTAGCGGAGGTAGGCGATCATTATTTTATCACATTATTCTCGCGAAATTTTCTGCCACGCACAGCCGCGCTGTGGAACGGTCTCGGTCCTCGGCGGTATTTCCAAACCAGTACGACTTAGGGTCCTTCAAGAAGCGAGCTTATCTTTCTCTTAAAGGCCGGCAACGCATTTGCAGTTCCTCTGGTGTTGCAGGTGTCCATGGGCGACGTTGATCACCTCAGTGTTCTCGCCGCTCGTTTGCCCCCTTCTCTTATAAAAAAAAAATTATGGCTAACTGGTCTCTATTCACCGCTAGACAGTGGCGCAAGTTTTCCAGGCAGGAGATTCTTTTACGACCTGACCTTTGCCGGCCTATTACTTTTCCTTGTATTATGAGTTGCAGTAGTTCATATTTATTGTACTAGAGTACTGTGACCCAGATATTCTGATTAACTTTCTTGTATTTTGAAGAATTTCCGTGGACTTTTCCATTCTTTGCAATACGATAGCGTACGCACTGTATATGTGGGTGACATATGGATTTATTTTTATCGGGACATGTCCTATACCTGAAACCAGAACGCTGGTAGACCAAGCAGCAAAAGCTGTTTCATGATGGATAGAGGCGGTCTCATCGGGTAAATCTGTTGTTCCTTTGCCTCTTTCTACAGTAAAAGAAAATGCGATCACGCTCTTAACCCGGGTCATACCGCTCTCGCTTCTTCTATACCTATACATCTACGCGTATGCGTATACATGCTCGTTAGTTACGAGTACTCCTTATATCACACATTTTTTTAAACTTATATAACTCTTCTCTTGAAAGTACCCACGTCATAGTTGTACGGAAAGACCGAAGCTGACAACATGTTGCAATCCTTTGCCGTTCGCACGATAAACGAAGATTCGATTCGCTTCGTACGATCGCGCGATGTCCACTATAAAAGGCTGGAAAAACTTAAACTTCTATAGGATGTCACTAATCTGAGCGATACAATTTCCTGGGACGACCCCAGTTAACACTGTCACTCACTTTTGCAACATAATTTGCTTCATTACTCTCCCTTCATTCATTCAACACGCCCGAACCACCGAAGCACGCCTTTCTCAATTATAATCACAAAATCCACTTTGAGCCAGTTTTTTCCCCTATAACGCTTTTTTAAAATCCTATCATTCAAAGTCAAGCTTAACATACTTCTTAAGGATCTCATCTCTACTACATTAACTATACCAAAATGTTTTTCCTGCTGTCACTTTAATCCATTAAATTGGATGGTAGTATACCATTGTGTATTGCCGGACGAGCCTATAATATTACGAAACTAATAAAACAACCACAGATTACATAAATAATTGCAAGGGTGACGCTTGCCAAGGTACACATGTCCTCTGCCAAATGCAGTAATGTTAAGATCCAGTCCTTAACGGTTAATGAAACATAAATTCACCAAGCAACTGGTAAGCATTGTACAAATAATATATATTCTGTATCACGTTAGTCGTAAAGACCTTAAAATGTAAAGGATCTGTAACGGAGTTTAAATAACCCAATTACTTTGTTCCGTAAAACGACCACGTAGCGGCCCTTAGTTTACATTGTACCGGATAAAGGACGTAATAAGATCGGCTCACGCGTCTTGATAGGGATTTATAGAGGCATAAGTAAAGGTTAGAAACTAATTGGACTTTCTGGGAATACTTAACAGACAGTAATTAGAACGAGCGACTTAAACGAAACAAATCTTACGGAAAGAACAGATTTTTTTATATTAAACGCAAGGACACTCCAATTTATCTATTTAGGGATTACTAAGTTGATTCATATAAAGTGGAAGAGTTTTAATATTTTGTTTCTACTGACATTTAATCACTAAACGCTATACGTATGTATAAGAACTATTCCTATCTCTTTTCTTCCTTTCACTTGAAGTTGTACTATTTTCTTTAGTTATTTAATATAGTATAGTTCTTGTTCACTAACTCTTTTTTAACTATTCTATTTCCCTGGATGTTTGTGAAGAAATAACCACCTCTGAAGTATTGACTCTGAGGTTTTCAAGAGAAGGGGGCAAACGAGCGGCGGGAACACCGAGGTGATCAACGACGCCCATGGACACCCGCAACACCAGAAGAACTGCAGATGCGTTGCCAGCCATTGAGAATAAGATAAACCAGACCGTTCCACAACGCGGCTGTGCGTGGCAGGAAATTTCGCAAGAACCGCACTATTGAGGAATGGCTGCCATCCAGGAGGTGTGGATGATACCTGGCGGTCTGTCGTGTCGTCCGTTGACGAAACTCGACGGCAGGAATCGTTCCAAACAGTTCTTCGGAACACTCCCCGTGGTATATACGATAAAAAATGATTCAATAGCAATTTTGATTAAAATCTTTATACGGCTCATATAACTTGAGTTTGTAATAAAATTTTATACTTAAAGCGAATAAAGAGAATTTATAAGCAAAACAAAGTATCCCCTGCCGTGTTATAAACTTTAAAACAATGTCAGCAATCTTTTAGTATATACAATCAACCGTAAAATTGAAGGAATTTTATAGTCGAATAACTTTGCGAGGGCCGATTATTTGCGAAATCCTGTGTTTTATAGCCAATTCCTGATCATGGAATCTCGAACTTACAATCATTTTATAGAAATTGTACGATCGTATATTTTTGGTATTCGGACATTTGAAGAAAAAGCTTTTTAAATATCATTATGTTTCTCAAATCACAGCTAGAGTTGGTGACATCAAAACCTTATCTATGCATATAATAAAAATGTAATTGATCGCTGTCTGTACATGGAAGATATTTAAGATAAACTATTATTGGGTGCCTTCATAAACGCAAATAAAACCCAAAACAATGATTATAAGAATTTTGGTCTTTTTGTCTGTGCGTTTGTTACCGCTAATCTCAAAAACGGCTTAACCGATTTGGGTGCGGTTTTCAAAGAATTAATTGATGTAAAGATACCTGGCTTTTTATACAGCCCACCCCTATTTCGCAGGTTATCTGATGAAAATGTGTTCTTCAAATATATTTGTGACATATTAACTTGTTACAAAAATACTTTATACTAATAATAATACAAGACCTACGTAACAAATAAAATACAGTGTTATTTTCTTTCAATATGATATTATTCGAAAAAGCTTTTTATCTCTCATGAAATTTTTCTAAACGTGACGCTCTTGAAATTTTACTATCGTTTTTATTTAATATACAATTCGGCTTCCTGGGCAAAGGTTGCAGATATTTAGACTAGTAGGTTGTATATAGCCAAAGCCGCGGGTTAATGTTATAGGAATTAAATTAATTAATTAAACTATCGCAAATAATATTTTCTTTTTTTATTTATGTTAAAAGCCATAAACATAAATTATAATTATAGAAACTTCCTGACTAATGTATGGCCCAATTTTAGTCCTCTTCCCCATCCTGCCGCCCATACTTTCCTAATTTGGATAGGATGGGAAGTGGAAGTGGATTGGACGGGACAGGGAATGATTAGGAAAACGAACTACCTTTTTTCCTCTCTATGCCCTCATCTGTATTTTAAAGGTAAGCAACGTGTCTGCAACTTATTTTCTTGTTGCGGATGCCTATGCGTCACTTCTTCTCTTACACCAAGTGATCCGCTTGTTCGTTTACAACGCCGCGGTCCAGAATACTGGGCTTGAAATGGTTGCAATTTACACAGATATTCTGTTATTGCGTGGGCAAGCACTAAAAAAGATTTTTCTTAATTCATAAAGTAAATATATACATATTCAAAACCCGTAAAGGTCTAAAGTAAGGGAGAAAAGTTTGTATGGAGAAACCGGTACGAAGCCGGGGCGAGTCGCTAGTTTTACTAATAAATAAATATTGGTTCACTGTTGCATGGAAATCCGCAAGTAAGGTATATATTATTAAAATGTCATATCACCAAAATAACATTTTAAAGTACCCAATGCTATTTACCCTAGCTGACCAAACGAAGTAATGAATTGAATAGGCTAGCCAGCAATAAAGAGCAATTTACTTTTTATGACAAAATAGTAAAACAGGCCAATTAAGCGATACCGTTTTCAGCGAACTAGTGAAAGGCAATTAAATAAAATGCTCTACTTTAAATAAATTGAAAATAAATACTGTTAAAATGGCCGACTAAAAACCCAGTACCAATGTAAACGTGAACTTTTCAAAGTAGACTGTTAAAGCCATTTTAAACTCCAAGCAATGAGGTTTCAGCAATGGTACTTGTCTAAAATGTTTGAAGACCACAGTAGGTCTTATGAACATATTGAGGTCACAGGTGGTCCAAAATAAAGAAAGTGTTGGAGTTGACCCATTACATTATTTTGAATACGTACTACACACGGGGGTATAGCTATTATCAGTAAATTTGTTTTTAGGAAACGCCGATCGCCGGAAATATTAAGGATTATGTAATTGAAATTCGTCTCCCTTAATGAACTTCGGCTAAACATGATGTGATATAGAATACGAGCTGCGTTGCGTCGCCGCTGCGGTATCGCATCGTGTAACCCTCCTCCCCATTTCGTCTCTCTGGCCCTGTGTGCGTTGTTCGTACCTTGGGTCAGCGCTCGTCTTGAGTACCTTGTGACAGTACTTCTGCTTTCTTTTGCAAAACAAACGCTCGTGTGGTATCTCTCTAACTTGTAGATGGGATGCTAGCCTTTATGTATTACAGAAGAAATATACATACTTTATTTCTTATTTACACACGCACAGGCTTTAACAGACAAGGAAAAGTTTTAAAGACAGGATGTGAATGAAATTTAAACAGATTTATTAATAAAACACAAGACACTGTACAAGTATACATGTATTAAACGTTTATTTTTAGTTTATAAATTTTGTTTGTTTAAGTTTATTACGCCGTGTAACCACTCCGATTTTCCAGTATCACATGTGGCATCTCTAGAAATTGTTAAAAAAATGTATAACCCGATCAAATACAAAAGTGACAGACAAGCTTTGTGAATGGCAGTTTAAGCTACTATCTAATTTGGTTGATTAATACTACTGATTACGTGATAACAAATTTGAACATTATTTCTATTGTTGTCACCGGTTGTGGCATAAATCATTTATTATCACGTGGGTACTTCACTTCTTGTACGTTTTATACAAATCAAGGATTAATTTTATATGGAAATCGTACTGAAGAATGGAGGTTATATTTTTGATTTTCTGCTCACTACGGCTCTTACAGACTAATACATAACAGATCACCATGTTTTTAATCTTATAATAATTATTACGCGCACAGAAACTAGTGTTAAGCGAGTTTCACAAATTATGACAAAGTTTGTAAAAACTCTGTTGGTCACAATTTTAATTTGTGACCAACCAAAAAAAAGGAAAACTCTGTAAAGGACAAAAATGTATTCGTAATCTTTTTCATTCCTAGCAGAGTATTGTGTATCTATATTGCGATTACGTCCATTCGCGTGATGATATTCGCATGGTAAATCCAGTTAATACATGATCCTTACCGTGGGTATCCACTGGCGTATAAACTTGTCACGATACAACGTTTCTCTCAATCTTTGTCTCTGAGAAAACTGAGACGACAATAAGTTTTGTGTGAATGTTTTACGCAGTTAAAATACAATTCGTTCCACACGTACGCTACTTTACTATCAATGAGGAAATATAAATAATCGACCTATATATTTTTTTATCTGCACCATTCCGCTTAATGTCAAATGTCAAGGCTCACTTTGTTTAAGCATATTGTAATAACACCACAATATTGATAATACAGCATCATAACAATATCAGTGTAGTTAATCAGTCCGTTCCTTTATTCCCGAAAAAAAATCCCGAGGGACATGAAAAAAACGTATACTACGTTTTTTTATTTACGTTGCCACGATAATATATGATACAACGATAACGCCTTTTTGACATTTTGTTACAAGAGATGAAGTATGTTACCATGACAACCAATAACAACTTTCTGATATAGTACCTTTAATTCAAAAATATGAAATCAAGTTACAGAAATTTCCAGCGAGCAAGTTAAGAAAGAAATGCGTGCGAACCCGCGGACAGGTGGTAGGAAATAAAGAAAAATTATTATATTAAAAGTTATCTGTCTCGTAATTATACCAAGCAATCACGCTTCATCTTAGATAATCCGTGTTACTATATAAATCTCTATAATGGCTTCTTTTTGTATTTGTCAAAGAAGCACATAATTATGTCGTATTTGAAAGGAAAAATAGTAATGAATGTTTTGGAACAAATCGTATCTCGGTGAGATATGAATCTTTTTTTGGAGAAAAAATAAGAGAAAAAGTTACAGAACCTACCATGGTTAATTGTAATTAACGACGTGACAGAGTTATAGTGTTATTTTGTGCGTCGATGTGTAGTATACTAGAAGTCTTATACAAACAAGAACAAAAGTCCAGACTTATTTGGAAAAGTAGTGAACGAACTGCCGACTTAGTTGTTAGGCCGAAATTTAAACGAAAATAAATTTCTCGAGATCTGAATCGCTACCGCTACGTCCCATATCCGCAACGATTATTAGGGTTGGGATGGGGGTGGCACCGGTGCGTTCCACCGGAGATCCCGGAGCCCCCACCTATCGCACTCGAGGATGGCCACCGGGGGGGTTTTAGTGAGTAAAACCTCACATAACCCTGTCTTTCCCCCAGAAGCAGGGTATCTTGGTTAACATTTCCCCCTCGAAAAAAAAAAAGGGTTGGGATGGGTTACCGAACTTGTGTAGAACAAAGGAAGGAATTAAGGTAAGGAGAGAAGGACATAATAAGTGGAGAATGGGACATGGGGCATCTTAGTAATTACGCTATTCATATATAATAATAGGTATAAATAAGTATTTCTGGACCCAGTCCTCTATCCCTTTCAGTCTTTTTCTAATAAAAAATAAGGCAAGGGGAAGAGGACCTAACGGGGAATATTTATAAAGAGGACCATAAAGTAGGGGTCCCTGAGTCATACATAATAGGGAGTAAGTATGAAAAGTTAGTATGTAATATGTAAAAAAATAACGTCTCGTTACTTACACAATAGGCTAAGGGTGAGTGTTCACTGATATAAATATGTATGCGTTCCGTTCAGTTCCATCACGTATCTCGTGGATAGAATTAAACGATAACCTCACACGTTAAGTGGTAAATGAGATGCTTAAATCGTAAGTTAACTCGTAGTACGGTACGTCTAAAACAGTGAATCTATACATATCTCGGTTCACAAGTTTAATGCAATTGGCTTATGGTGAAAAAAGTGAAAGAGGAACCGGAGTTAAGCCTAAAATATTTAAGATTTTTTTCTTTCGCTTTAGTGTAACCTCAACCGTATATCACTTATTAAAATAAATGGGCCATCTTTTTTAGAATCTTAGTATTCTTTTTTCATAAAAGCCTCAAGCAACTGAGCACCTAATTGCGTCTTGTTTAGACGAGAAAACTGAGCAAATTAATGTTTATTTTGGAACTAAACGAGGCGTGTGTGGCGCAGATAGCAGTTTTCTTTTTGTACGGTATAACAAAATAAATATATATACAGAACGCGAAGTGAAATCAAAATCTTTAATGACAAGCTAGGCCACAGAATATGCCCACGGCTTCGTACGCATTCGTTTATTTCCCTCGCTGGAAACTTTTATATTTTTCATTTATTTATTCATTCAACAGTATGCCCATTAACACCGCGTCGGAAAGGGCAAGCTCTCTTGTCTTAGTCCTCAAGACTGCTGCCTCTTTGTATTTTATTTCCGTATAACATTCTATCAAAGGCAAATATATCAAAAGTTGTTATTGTCAAAATATAATCAATATTAACATGGCAACCGGTGTTAGGTTATAGGCGTTATTTTCCTTTTTGCTTGTCGCATATTGGTCGTAGTGTGTTGTTTAATAGCCTTCCTTAATAATTGGGCTGCCAAATGCAATGAGATTTTTTCAAAACTGATTGGTAATTCCTAAGATTAAACGCGCGTTCAAACTTACACAAATAGTCGCCTGAATTACTTATGCCTACTCTGCCTAGGACCTGTAATGGTAGCAGGACCTTCAGTCAGCGAACTTCAAGAAACTTATGGAAATCAGGATGAAAACGACGTTCGGACACAAGATTGGATATGTTATTAGTACCTCTACTAGTATTAGTGTACTTAAAAGTAAAATAAAACATAATATTTGCATACTATAATTTTTTATTATAAATTGTCTCACAATAAAAATGCTTACATCAGTCATGTAAATCTAGTTTCACTTCTATTAACCTAAAACAGGGAGTTATATTATTTAAAAAGTCAATTGACATTTTCAAATTACTTTCTACTCTTTCTTTGACCTTTTTAATCTATGTAGCCTTTTAAGGTTAATACATATCAAAATGCCAATTAGTTATTGGTCTAATTTTAAAAGATTTGTACAAATTGCACTACATTTAATGAGTGTACTAATTATGTTTGTATTCAACAAAATCAACATATAATTGAAAAAAAAAATGATTTTACAATTTTTCACAGCCATTAAAAAAACAAATGAGGAATGTGTTATTTGATGACAGACATGACCTATAATACCTAATATAAATTAACTTATATAACAAACTATTTATATAATACTCTTCTTAAATGCTATAAGAGATTTATATAATATTCTGTAAAGGCACAAAATAAATTTAAGTATTATTAAATATTTATTTGTATCTAATTATATTTTTACTATTCTGAGTAGATTGATGAATTTTACAGTATCTTCTTTATATTCGACTTAAATCAAATATAAAAAAAAGGTTATAGGCCTATGTAAAAGTAGGTTAACTTTACCACTTAAGTAAAACTTCTAGTTTTACCTAAAAATGGTGAAGTACAGATTTGAAATAGTCAATAACCTAGCATAATAAATATATAATAATGATCATAAATAACATATCCACATAATATTATTCGAAAGATAGATTCGAAATTTCGAAAGATAACTCATCGATATAGCGTAGTTTACATAGATAGGTCACGTAGGCACAAATATGTAAAATGTTCAGTTCTTTCTCGCGAGCCTCTGAGCGGCTTGCAACGTGTTGTGCATTAGCATAGCGACTGTCATAGGGCCCACGCCTCCGGGTACTGGTGTTATTGCTCCAGCAATTTTACTAACCTCTACAAAACAAAAACAAACATTCAATTATCCAAAGATTCTACGCTGTATACCTCTAAAAGGGTAGTTATAGGCGTAAAAATAATTTGGAAGGACTTAAATTATAGATTAAACAGACACTCACAGTACAGACAATATTCAAAGATGATCAATTAATTTAACAAAAACTTTAATCTCGCTTCAGTCCAGTCAATTACGCTACTGGTACACCAGATATCTTATAAATTACTAATATTACTAACGCTGGTGAAAAGCCAGACAACAACAGTGAATTAATTGGTTGCAGTATTTAAATGTTGTAAGAGTATTATGTTCCGTTTTACGCTGACCGATCCATAGCAGTAACAGATTACGATGTTCTAATTATATTTTTTGTTTCTGTGTATATGGTGTTTGAGTGTAAGTTTATTAACATACCTTCATAATCGACATCTCCAACAAGCTTGGTCTTTCCATGTTCATCTGTGATTCTTGTGATTCCTACATCTATAACGGTAGCACCAGGCTTTATCATTGTTGCTTTTATCAGTTTAGGAACACCTACAAATAACAATGAAATATTAACAACTACTCATAAGATTCTGTCCATACTAAAATGACATAATTTACTCGTAGAAGTTCGAACTTCAAAATCGTTTCTACATACTTAAACAAGAGACACTAAATCCAGAAGCTACATCAATAATATTGTTAGTTGCAATTTGCAAGGATAGCTACTTGTCCTAAGTGCCAGTCTGATGACTGGATTTCTGTATTGCACGAATGTTTTTTGTAAAAATTGTTATCCGTTTTGAAAGGCGCTATAAAGAAGTAATTACGTATGAAACGTGCTTTCCTATGGCAAAAATACAAAGAAAAAGAATAGAAGACAGTTAAAGGCATGTCCTGGGCTAAGTGACAATAAAATCCTAGTCTTAAATGTAAGGAAGATAAACAAGTTTCACTTGATATAAGACATACCAGTTGCAGTTACAATAATATCAGCATTGCGACAGAAGAACTCCAGTTGTTCAGGTGGAGTATATCGATGGCATACTGTCACGGTGGCGTCCATCCCCAAGCGGCTGTCGTGGTTTCCATCGCTGTGTAGCATCATAGCGATCGGCATGCCGACATTCTTCGAACGACCCACCACTACCGCATTTCGACCGAACGTATCTATTTTATATC
>JWHW01056811.1:11315-24268 GCA_000931545.1 Papilio glaucus
CGTGAGCGCATATTTATTTATTTTATTTATTTTTGGAGTATGTTCTCTTGAAGGACTAAGTTGTATTGGTTTGGAAATAGTGCTGGATAGATTATTCCACAACATGGTTGTGGAAGGCAGGAAGTTGCACAAAAACTGTGGAGTTGTAGAATGTCAACCATCAAGATGGTGTGCATAGAATTTAGACTTCAGTTGTAAGGAGTGATGACAAACCTCTGTGGCAGGAATTGTTCCAAACAATTCTTTGGAACACTCCACATGGTACATGCAATGAAAAATGCAAACGGGCACATCTCTTCGCAAGGCCAGAGGATCAAGCCGATTAGTAAAAGTTTGGTAACTTCTGCTGTACATTAAGAAATATGTCCAATCCAAATATGGGACTACCACACTATAATTATAATAGTATTCACATAAATAGAGAATGCAGGCTAAGCATTCATATTTGACATTAAAAATAATCATCAGTAATATGTATAACTATCAAATAGAACCTTGCCTTGTAAGCAGCAGTGGTATCATACGATGCCAAAAGGAATATCGGTCCTTATAATTCATCATCCAATTACCTACTTCCAGAGTCACCTGCATTCGAACTTGAGTGTTCTCGTCAAACAGTTTTTCTGCCATTGGTGTTATGGATAATTCAAAACATTTAGCATTCCCACTTATGACTATAGCGCCTGAAAATATAAATATGTTTCTGATAAAATCAATGTAACATTTATGTGCTAAAATGCAACAATGCATTTAATCAACATCGTAAGCTAGCAACAGTACAGTACAGTTATTCATTAATCATAAATACTAAAGTAGATCATCCTAAAACCATACACCTACCCTATGCATGAAATCATTTAACATCCAAGCTTTATGCTTGTCTGCGCTTTTTATTATATTACAAAATATGAACTTACCAATAGCTCTTATTGCCGCAACACGAACTCTAAAGTGCTGATGTGCAAAGTTTGACAACACTGGCTTAATGAAACTTTCTGATTGTAAATGAAACTCTCTATCAAGAATTTTAGATAAGAGTATAATACATTCACAAGCTTGCAATTTAACTTTAGGGAATGGATCTGTGCTTGTTTTTGTTAAAATACTAGTGAAATCATTAAAAAATGGTGTCAGAAGTTGAGTATGTTTATACTTTATGATTATTTTATGAACTAACTCTATTAGCAATAGGCGAATTTCTTCAGAATCTTCAACAATCTCTGCGCAACCAATACGGCGAACTATCACAGGTAATATATAAGTTAAATAGTAATCATTAAGTGGCAAGTGTTCTATGAAATTGGAGATAATTAATATACACATTTCTCTACATCCTTCCGAAGCATCCGAGAATCCTTTCAGTACGTAAGCATATATCTCAGTAAATATATTGGTAAAATCGCAACCTTCGTTGAATGGGTTCTCAAAAATCTCATAATTTAGGTTCTGAAAGGCCTGTTTCCGTGCCATTTTTGATTCACTTTGTAAAGTTGTAATGTGCTGTTCTAGAAACCCCCTTGGGTTATTTTTAAGTTCAGGTTTAAGAGAAGACATCTTCGATCACAAAATATCTTATATAAACGATTAAACAATTGACTGAACAAATTCAAACATTGATAAACACATGTCGTTTCCATGACAACAGTGACATTTATCTTTTTTTTTTTTCGATCCCGTTCTAAGTTGAAAAAGAAATTGTTGCGAAGTCATACTGTACATTTATTTATACATTTGTTCTTACCATACCTTACGGTAATTATATAATAACAATTGTATAAAAGACATGGGAACTATGTTTTTCATTCCATGTTATAATACATTATGTTGGCCACAGTGGTTCTAGAGGTAATGATGCGGTGGACGAACTTGCCCGGAGGGGTCTGGTAGCCGAGCAATCGGCCCAGAAGCCATCGTTCCCCTACCACACGAATACCTTACGTCGAAGGTAATAAGAAGAAGTCAAGCCACTCACTGTGACCTATGGAACAACACAAAAGAGTGCAGACAGGCAATTGAAGACTTCCCAAATATAGATGGGCGGATTTCAAGAAATTTACTCCGTCTAAGGAAATCACAAATCCGGACGGTCGTGGCGGCGCTCACAGGTCACGGCTTTTTCAATAAACATTTGTTTAACATGGGTATTACAGACAGTCCTTTATGTAGGGCGTGCATGGAAGAAGCAGAGACGGCAACCCACGTCTTAATACACTGCTCTGCGGTGTCGGATTACAGGGTTAAATATCTCGGCTCGCCAGGATCACTCCCGGAAACCGCCGGCAACATAAAGGTGTTGTTGGAATTCTTCGGGGAATTGGGCTGGCTGGAATGATCCTAACCCCCGCCCACACACAAAGTACGCGCTAGTCGTGGAGGAGTCATAATGATATGATAGAAAAGAGTAGCAGCGTAAAATATCGTTGCCTTCGTCAGAATAGCTTGCATAATAATCTGAACCTCTGCAGTTCCCTTCTCATCAAAACATTTTTTTATAGATGATACCTTACTTTTATATTCTTTGTCTCTACAAATATATGGAGCAATTTAATTGATTTATTCGTCAACTCATTTAAGTCTTAACTCGCACACATATTCTCACCTCAAAAACTATTCGAATACCTAGTTGAAATGTTGAAAATTTAAAATACCGTTTAAACATTTAAAAAGTATTCATGATTTTCAGAATATAATTTTGGATCAAGCCAATGCTTTTATCATCGTTAGAATTTTACAAAAAATATTTTAATAAAATCAAGAATTGAACAAAAATATACTTCTGTGTATAACGTAACGCATCTATATATTACACAAAACGTGCACCAATCACATCTAGCCAAGTAAAGCTGTCAACGTTTTCAATTTCATGAATGGACGAGACCAAAGCATTTTCATTTTAGTTTTGCTATTTCTACGTTGCTTAAATAGTGGTCACTAAAATTAAACTAGAGTTGAACTTAAGATCATAAATAAAACTACAATGTATAAATTAAGTACGATTAATTTATTACTTTTAGCAGCAGTGATACAAATAACCTTTGCATTGAAGGAAGGTGAATGTGAGGTTTGTGTTAAAACAGTCGAGAAATTTGCAGCCACGTTATCTGATAATGTCAAAAATGATCCGAAAAAAATTGAGGCCGAGTTTAAGAAGTTCTGTAAAGGCTCAAAGAACAAGGAAAACAGGTTCTGTTATTATTTAGGAGGTTTGGAAGAATCGGCTACCGGCATTTTAGGAGAGTTGTCTAAGCCACTCAGTTGGTCTATGCCTGCTGACAAAATCTGTGAAAAGTTGCGAAAAAAAGATGCTCAAATCTGTGATTTGCGTTTTGATAAACAAATTGACCTCAACAATGTGGATTTAAAGAAATTAAAGGTCCGTGACCTGAAAAAGATTCTCAATGATTGGGATGAAGTTTGCGACGGTTGTATAGAAAAGACAGATTTTATTAAAAGAATAGAAGAGTTAAAGCCTAAATATATGGGCAGATCTGATTTGTAATGTAGTAGTCCAATAGGTAAGATTTTCTTCTACATCTTTGTTTCTTATTTTGTGGATAGGTGTTACACAATATATGAATATTGTATGTCTCTATATATATATTTATACATTGAGCATGTTATATAGTTGAGTAGTTACTATAGAGGCTATTCTTCTGACATACGTGTGAAAATAAGCTAGGTAAAAATATATAAAGGAAGTTATCTTCACATTGCCTTGTTTTAAATTAAAAATCGCCTCTTTTCTAAATTACATCATAAATAGATACTGGTTTATTTTTGCAGCAAAGTGCAATCCTTAAAAATATTACTAGTGAAGAAAATATGACATTGGTGGATCCAGGGGGGGTAAAGGTGGTCAGGTTCCCGTCCCCAAATCATCGGAATACTTATAGTGGTAGAACCAAGAAAGCATCTGTAGCACCAATGGTCTGGCTTGACTGGCAAAATACTATGACCTGACAGGATGTATATATACAGAGCCCCCAAATGATAGTCCCAAGAGTTACTAGACATAAACTTAATATGAAAGAGTGTGTTTCTCATTATCCAATTATATTTTAGACTGGTGCATATGATCCTGCTTTTGTTTTTCATTGTCCAACTGGAATAAATCATAGATCCAAATAAAAAAAAAACAAAAAAACACTTATCACAAGGCAATGTATCTGCAACTCATTAGCTTGTTACAGTTGCATAGGCATATGGCGTAGTCACTTAACATCGGGTGA
This sequence comes from Papilio glaucus, assembly GCA_000931545.1. Classification (NCBI taxonomy): domain Eukaryota; kingdom Metazoa; phylum Arthropoda; class Insecta; order Lepidoptera; family Papilionidae; genus Papilio; species Papilio glaucus. The sequence goes on from JWHW01056811.1 coordinate 15,545, forward strand.
ACAGGATGCTCGTTCGCCACCAACTAACCTACTCACTCACCCCAAAAATAAACCCTAGTTTCTTAACAGTAACATTCAAAATTGTATACAAGAAGAAATTGTGTAATACATAACATGTAATAATATAATGTGTTTTTTCCCTACTATAAAAAGTTTTACTTCAAAAGCCTTAAGTACTTATTTGCTTCCGCCACCACCTCACTCATCAGGTGTGACGCAGAATCCTTCTACTTCACATTTGTCTTGTGGAGTTGCGATATTTCGCCCATTGAGCTGGCCCATCAAGTGATAGATACCAGTGTATAAAATATAAAATATGATTTAATTATAATAATAATAACTTTTGTTTTCATTATTTTTTACAGCTGAAATTGTTCTCAAGACAAAATGTGATAGGAGCTCCGATATTCATGAAGCCACTCTGTCAGAGGATCCCGGTGATCTAGGGACATTTGCATTTGAAGTGATTTGCATGTTCTTGTGAATGATGTTGTGTATGCAATAGACTAAATTATTATTGTATTTAAGTAAATATTTTTCATAGATTTTTTGTTTCACTTACCTATTAACTCCTTCAATTGGCACCTAACTATAACCTTTACAGTATACTGGTCAACATATTTGAAGGAATGGCTTGTGTAAACCTCAAATTGAAATCAAAGCGGAATTGGTGCATACTGATCTTAGTACTTTAATGTGACTATTATAAAATAATACAAGCCTTTTTATGGGTCATGGATATTGACAATACAAATAAACAAATTTTGGTGTTGATCTTGAAGCAAATAGTCAGTTAATATTGTATTTTGAATAAAAAATCTTTTGATTCCTTCCTATCATTTCCTTTTGTATGGCTCATCCAACTGTCACAATATTATCTGGTTAGAGAAGGCTATGTTATTTGTTTTGTCTGAGTAAGAACTGTCTGATTAGATACTGTGTTGCTTGGAATCTTTCTCTATTAAAATGATTAACCAGTCGTTTTTGTAAACTAAATAAATATGTGCTCACGCCCATAACCAAGAGGGGTAGGTTGAGATAGTATGTAAAGTAAACTATAAGATATGTTCATATCTGAAGTGGTGATAAATAAATGAAACAATGAAGTGGTAATTACCCACAATTATGGTTTTCAACTATTTTATTAGTTTAAGAACAGAACAATGGATCTATAGCACACAGAAGTTATTTCTAACACCAAATACATTATAAATGTGGGCACTCTCCATAACCATCAAGAAGTAGTGTTTAGTGGTACTTATAATTCCTGTGGTGCTCTGAAAAGAAAATACAATTCACTTATTATAAGAATATCAAAAAATTATTTGTGTATTAAAACTTTCAATCGTATGGAAATAAGAAAATGAGCAAACAACACATGGTCACACTTCTAGAATATCCATAATGCTTCAAATGTAAAAAGTGTTCCTTGAATGGTGGGATGTGTGTCAAGCACCACGCTTGAACCATTCAGTTAAAAAAGGAAGTAGATAAAAATTTGAAGAGGGTATTTTACCTCCAGGAAAATACCCTTATATAAAAATTGTACCTTTCATGTTTGTACTCTAAAATGTCTTGGTACTCTTAGGCTTGGGTGGGGCTAGGATTTAATGGCTATTATGGCCACTCAATGACTAACATAAGCTAACAGTACTGATAATCACCATATTGCAGTAATCGAAGAGCTGAGTGCAAGTTAGAATTAATCTATAACATTATAACAGTCAAAAAGATTTTTTTAGGCCTTTCTCCCAATTCATTTATTCTCACTGGTACTCAGTCAATAATATTGTTTATACTCACTCATTTTTCCGTAGTTAATTACATAGAAGAAAGTCATTGATCCAACCAGCAGCTGGAAGAATGGAGCCATACCAACTTTCTTCGGCTGCACATATTTGTGTTGCCACCTCCACCAAGCTGTTTAAATAATAAAATTTACAAATTTGCGGTTAATTGCTTACGGTATCTATAAATATAATCGGGATTCAAGATAGTATACATTTAAGCGATAACCTTAAAAGAAAAAGTTACCTCTACTGCAAGCGCCCATGAACGCCGATGGAGTCTTGTTCCTGCGTCCAAGCCATGACCCAATCTCATTCAGCTTAAGCTGGCCGAAAGGGGTATCAGCTGGGAAACATCAAGTTTTAAAATTACATAATCGAATCATGTTGTATATAAGCTAAAATATCTTGCAATCACTTACGTTTTCCATAATAGCGAGCCGGATCGTATGGCCCATGCACCGCAGGGTTATATTCTTTTGGATAGTCTCCGAAAGCCATGGTCATTCGGGAAAAATCCGAAATTTACCAAGAAAAATTATTACGGAATAATTTGATAGGTTGCACCTGCACAGACTATCTAGTCCATAGTATATGTATTATACATGTATAAACTGATCTAGTCTACTATCACAAAGAGCATGTAAAATATCTACCACTACCAAAGAGAATGTAATAACTTTAATAAAGTCCAAAAATATGGACAAATACTATACTATGCATGATGCAGTTCAAACATAAAATAATTTAATTTAGAAGAATGTCGTGCACAAAATTACTTATGTTTATATATAGCTTATTCCAATTTATCATATTCTGTTAAATGAAATTAGTAACATATATGTTTCATTCAGGTTTCATTTATAGGCATATATTAAGCTTTTCGTAAGGTTTGGGTCAATATGATCAGAATTTCAAAAGGTAATAAAAATCTATTTATATTTTATTTGCTATCTTTTTGTTCAAAACAACCAAGCATGAAGAAAGTTTTAAATACGTTTACATATTACATCTTTCTTTTACTACGCCAGCGCCTGACAGCACTTTGTTACTCTTTGTAATGTAGATGTAGTTATTCAACGACAGCTTAATATTTTTAATCTGTGAATGAAGAATTATACAGCACAAATTCGTTCTATGAAAACTCTTTATCGATTTCGAAAATAGTAAATAAACTTTAAGCAGAATGGTTTTGGAAAGTACTATGATATGTGTAGACAACAGTGACTACATGAGAAATGGTGATTTCCTCCCTACAAGATTGCAAGCGCAGCAAGATGCAGTAAATTTGGTATGTCATTCCAGGACTCGATCGAACCCCGAGAATAATGTAGGACTGCTGACCCTTGCGAACGTAGAAGTGCTCGCCACGCTTACTAGCGATGTTGGCCGCATTTTATCTAAACTGCACCGTGTGCAGCCTAATGGCAATATTAATTTATTGACTGGTATCAGAATTGCTCATCTAGCTCTCAAACATCGCCAAGGAAAAAACCATAAGATGCGCATAGTCGTGTTTGTTGGTTCCCCTATCAATACTGACGAAAAGGAACTAGTAAAACTTGCGAAAAGATTGAAGAAAGAGAAAGTTAATTGCGATGTCATTTCTTTTGGCGAAGACGCAGAAAATAATCCCTTGTTGGTATCTTTCGTTAACACACTTAATGGCAAAGACAATACATCAGGTGGAAGTCATTTAGTATCTGTTCCAGCTGGAGGCTGCGTTGTTTTATCTGAGGCCTTGATTTCAAGTCCTTTGATTGGAGGTGATGGTGCTGGACCATCAGGTTCCGGCTTATCGCCATTCGAATTTGGTGTAGATCCTAATGAAGATCCTGAGCTTGCTCTAGCATTGCGTGTCTCTATGGAAGAACAAAGGCAACGCCAAGAAGAGGAGTCACGAAGACAACAGACTACTACTGACACTGAGATGACTGAAGGGAACACTGGAGAAGCTCAAAACACTGGAATGGAGAGAGCTCTGGCTATGTCTCTCGGCAGAGAAGCAATGGAACTCTCTGAGGAGGAACAAATAGCATTGGCCATGGAGATGAGCATGCAGCAAGAGGCTCCTCAAGTTGAAGAGAGCATGGATGTACCGGAAGAATATGCTGAAGTTATGAATGATCCTGCTTTTCTACAAAGTGTCCTTGAAAATCTGCCAGGTGTTGATCCTCAGAGTGAGGCCATCCGTAATGCGATGTCCACAATCAAGAAAGACAAAGAAGAAAAAGATGATAAGAAGCAAAAGGACAAAGATGGGAAGGGTTCAAGTTCAAAAGAGTAAAGTTTTTTCATTTTTTTTTATTGTTTACTATTATGCTCGTAAACTCATTAAAAAAATTGCAAATTGCACTTGATATCTTCACTTTAATTAGATAAATATAACTACACGGCTGTTTTATTTCCATGAAATCCAGTTAAGACCTTCAATGCATCTGTATTCTGTAACAATTGAATTGTTCATTAGATTTAAAAGCTTAACTGATTTAATTAAAATGCATTTCACTTTATATATTTGTTCATTACATAAAATTACATACCATATATGGATTTATTATTTACAATAAAATTGGCTTGATATGTACTTAAATTTTTTATCAACCAGTTAATTATTAAATCAGCACCTTTATTAGCAAACTATGTCCAAAATTGAACAGTTGTAGAACCGGCAATATGGCTCGACAAGCGTAATACCACAACCTCACAGACGACAGGTGCAAAGTAGACATATTCTGCATTTCGTCTGATGAGTGAGGCACCTGTGGCCTAATTCTACTCCTCTTTTCCCTCCTATCCTTTTCTAAGAAGGATGTAGAGGATTTGATGGGGGAGGGGATGGATAGGAAAAAGAAATATCCTTTTTCATGTTTACTCTGTTAATTTAAGTTAGGCAATGCATCTGCAACTGCAATTAGGTTGTTGCAAATGCCTCTAGGCAGCAGTCACCTAATTTGTGAACTGCTTGCTCGTTTGCCACCTTGTTCCATAAAAAAAATCATTATTATTTTGCAATGTTCGAAAACTGTACAGGACCAACTAAAGGTCTGAAAAACATACTAAACAACCAACTGCCACACCTAAGTCTTATATTTGATCAAATGCTTGGAAAAACTATGCATCATTATTAAATAATTAAAAGTAGCTAAAACTTGTTAAAATTCATACTTTGTTAAAATTCATACTTTGATCAACGAAAAATGGAGGAAAATTTGAAGAGGTTTATTGGTTATTAAAATGTAATAGGCTAATGAAAACTGTTTTAAGATTTTATTATTTGATTAATCTATATGACATAAAATATTTATAAATCAATAATATACATTATCCAACTGACCTTAGTGGTTCTGCAGTGGCTATTGTATATCCTAACATATAGTTGACTGGTAATTTTACTGAATTTATCTCATGTCGCCGGGATATCAAACGCAATTATGCGATTAGTAAAGGAATTTCAAAGACATACTCGACTCGTTCCAGTATTTTTTACTTTTGTATTTCTCTCTTGCTCTTAGTAATTGCTCTCTCCTTTTTATTTCGTTCAAAGGTTCTGGCTTCGTTACTATACGTTTTTTTATATCTGAAAGCAAATATTTTAAAATTTAAAACAATTAAGAACCATAAATTAATAAAATATAAAATAAAACAAATGATAGATACATTAGCTATGTGTCTAGCTTACAAGTTATTTGCATTTTATATTGAAATCCGTTTGCAATGATAAGTGATCCCCCCCACCCTTCTTGTGTTTGAGTTGATATTATTGCATTGATTATGTCACAGACTGTGGACTGTACGAAAATTTGAGTGTATGTAAACATATATGTACATATATGTGACTCTACGGTGACTTGTTCCACTAAAAGGTAAAATGATAAAAGGATTTTTTTGTGTGAAAAAATGCCATATGCTATGAGTTAGTGCTATATATCTATAAATATATGTTTGTCTAAAACTAATGTACAAAATCGTAAAATACCTTACGCTGATCTCAAAAACTAAAATTTGAGAACATGATATGCATATAGTTACCATTATTAATAACATTCTCAATGTTTCGATCAATGATGTTCTTTTTGTTTAAAAGCAAATATGAGCTCTTGATATCTTCTAATTGTGGTTTGTATCTCTTGCCACAAGCCGAGTTTGTATCTGAGAACAATAATTAGAATTTATCTTTATATTAAATTTCGTATGTATGTCGCAAGAACTTATTCTATAGTAAGAAAACTACCAGATAACCCCAAAGGGGTGACAAGAAGTAAACGTCTATCATCACCTACAATATACCGTGCCATGCCGCACACTACATAACGTAGTATAAAAAAATTAAGACCTATGATGTTTTCTTGCGTTGCGGTATGACTTAGCAAACAAGCCAGTGATTACTTCGCGTTGTGTTTTAGTAAAAGAATTGCAGGAGAGGGATAAAAAAAAGTTGAAGGTAATTAAAGTTTCGGACACTTCATGTACCAGATGTAACCTGTATCAATACCCACACTAATCACACGCTGGTATTCTGTGAAGTTCCATCGCGGTAGTATTATTTACATTCAAGTGACTAAGGCATTGAGTCGGTGTGTGACGCTTTTACACTTGTTTATTCCTTAAAAAGACGACAGTTGAGAAAGCTTGTATCGATCAGATTAGTGGCTTACTAAAAATTTAGATATAAGGAGCATCCATAACCGACGAGCATGCATGCGTAGATGTATGAATGTAAAAGAAGCGAGAGAGATGTGCCAGGATCGCGCCAAATGGAAATCCATCTCTGCCTATCCCTCTGGGTTACGGGCGTGAGCGCATATTTATTTATTATTCTAAGAAAGCCACGCTGACCAAATCTTGCATGGCACAAAGACACTCTTAGAATGTAAAAACATCATCATCATCTCCTGGCCCTTTTCCCACTCTTGTGAGGTCGGCACAGTATGATTGTAGTCCATAATGTATAGGTTTTGGCTATAGTTTTTACGGCCGGCCATCTGCCTAACGCCAACCCTCCTAGAATGTAAAAACAATACCTACAAAATAAATCTATACAAGTCATAAAATTTAACTCAAGAAACGAACAATTATTTGTTAAACTTGATAAATCCTGGACTTCCCGGCAGAACGTACTCTTTAATGTTTCAATCTGATTTCTTCGTCTTGTTTGCTGCTTTTCTTGAACGTTCTGTCCTGCTGTCAACGCTGAAAACAAAAGTTAAGTAACTATCTACTATGAAATACTTTGAGTTAACTCAGGTCTAGATCTAGAAATTATGAATTGGTCATAAGATATGTCTAGAAGTGCAGACATATTCACGTCATAACCTAACCTAACAGTTGAATTGGTGTCCAACTGTTCGGGTAGTACTGTAAAATATGTGGGATATTTTTTAAACAAACATGTTTTTTTAAAGTCTACTTGGTATCTGGCGCTAGACTCACTCTTTGTCGCATTTGGGATTTAATGAGTTACAGTTAGATTAATGAGGTTTGCATACGTAGCTTGCTTAACAATACAAAGGTACCTACTGCTAAACTATAAATATATTAATTAGGATTTTAAGACCGTTCATATTAAAATGATAATATATAAGCCTTAACTATCGTGTCATCAAAGATTATGTACGATAGATTTACCTCTTTTTACGCTCACGTTTTGAAGACTTTGGATTACATTTGCCTTTTCGTTGACTTTACAAGGTGATGTACTTTTCAATTTGAGACTTTCTGCGAAAACAAATTAATTTCAAAATAAAGAGTCAACTTTCTAATATTACAAAAACATTAACTATTGAATAATTTTAGTAATTAGCTACATACACACCTGAAGGCGTTTTCTTGGGGGATATGCTCGCCCTTTCGATTCTTGGACTACAGTTAAACCTCGGCCGAGAATCCAACATTGTATTTTGTACTGAAATATACAAATTAGTTGACTTTTACATTCCATATTTACAAATATATTTGTATTGTGTGTAGTTTTTATTATGAAACTCTAACAACGTTTGCTATTTGCTTAAACTTGATGGTTGTTAGATTATAGTGTATACACTATAACTTTATTGCAAGTCAGATAACTTGATTACGAGGATACAAAAACAATTGTAAACTCATTCGGTCTTTAAGTTACCTATATCTGTGGATATATACTTCATACGTCTGTAAATATCTTGGTTATATATATATACATATAAGAAACTGTCTGGTATATCAACGCACAGCCCAAACTACTTGAAATTTCGCACAGAGATCTCTGTTATCACGCAGGCGTGCACTAAGAAAGTATTTTTCTAAGATCTAAGGTTTATATGGAGAAATAATTTTATTTCAATGTACGTTGACCTCAGATCTACAAATCAATCATATTAAATAGAGTTCAGCTTATGCTAGACATTCGTGGGTTAAATAAAATTGCACTGCGGGTGATACCGCGGGGCGCAGTTTGTTTTTAATAAAGAAAAAGCGAGAGAGGTCTGCAAACAGGTGTGTCTGCTCTTCTGTCTACCTTCTTATTTTTAGTAAAAGTGTCGGGGGTTTATTGTATTCTTAAAATTAAAATATATGAATGAACCAAATTTTAAACCAAAATTATTCCTTTTATTTTTGTGCATACTTTTAGATTTACATACCCATATTGGTTGGCTTTAGTTGTTTGTTCGCAAAATTCGGAATATCTGTTGTTAATAACGGCCTCTGACCAGAAATAGTATCTGAAAAAACATTGAAAAAGATAAGTTGACAATATGTGTCGAGCATTACAATCTTGACCATGCGATCTTGAGATCGCTTTAGGCTAAGAACTCACAGAGCAATTTTCAACCGGACACGCCGCGGTTGCGTGCCCACGGCAGGTTTAAGGTGCAGATATGTATGTAACCGCGTTTTACGCCCACAACGTGTGCGATTGTTTGCGGTTCCCACCGCACCGGCGGGCAACTAGTAGAAT
>JWHW01056811.1:50715-68769 GCA_000931545.1 Papilio glaucus
AAGGACCTAATATATAAACAAGAAACTGACTGACTGATATATCAGCACACAGCTTAAATAACTGGGCCTAGAGACTTGAAATTTTTATACGATCAAACATATTAAAAAGGGTTCAGCTTCGGCTTTAAAATGGTCGGTAAAATCATTTATGTCACCCTTGTATTAATTTGACCCTGTACGAGATTTGTTTGAATTGCACTACGGGCGAAACCGCGGGGCTTAGCTTGTTAGATATAATTCGTCGACTCGGAACGCGGTGGGTGGTGGTTATGTATTTTCACCTGCCATCGCACCGACAAATATGTGTTCATAGCGATCGCCACGTCTGTCTGTGACAAATATATGACTGTGCCCCCTATTTTTATCTTTCACTTTTACATTACCGTGATTAGTCGGTACATGTCGGAAACGAAACGTGGAATGTGTTCATTCATATAGCTGCGTAGTTTTTTCCATCAGCGTAATGCAAGTGTTTTTTTTTTTTATTTGCTTCTCCACTATATCCTTTTTAAACAATACCACTCATATTGCCATCATTGGTGATACACAATTTACGACTTAATCTCTCCATAGGTAAGCGCATGTATATATAAAATGATTGTTTGATATATTTACAAAATTTACGAAATTTTGCCCTCGACTATGTTGACACCCTTTGTCTTACACAAAGCTCGCCCCCGGGACAGGCGTTTCAGTGAAGTATATATTGCTTGCTACATCTATCTACCTCAGTAGGCCAATAAGCGTGAGTTTATTTTATATTTGTATTAAAAAGTATATTCTGTAATAATATAAATGAAAATGCAAGTGGATTGAATCTCCTTCATATGAAACTTTATAACGTCGGGATGTTTGTAACACAACACCAAGCATGAGTAGTACTTAGGGTCACTATCCACATTTACTAATTAGCCCATTATAACGTTAATCCATGAGTCAGAGCAGCTGGGACAGCCCGAAGCCATTACTCATCAGAGCATCAGATAGTTGGCAACGCATCGACGTTCTATTCTTCGCGATGATGCATTCTACACGTGGGGTTTGGGGATTTAATGGGTTTGAAACAAGGCATGAACAATGTCGTTGTTAACAAATTTACTATTCTGCTATAAATCACTGGTTGTAAGATTAGATCGTAGTTACCCGAATCGCGTGTCACCTGAAGTAACGGACTTTAGACATCTCGTGAGCTTTGCTAATGCGCTGACTTACAGTGGCCTTTCTGGCCGGGATTGGACCATGTAAACACAGCGCAGTATTAATATTAATTAATTAGCATAACATATAAACAAAATTAAATTTTTTGTAATATCAAAATATAATTTTTCTACTGATTTTTTATGTTTTATTTTGTAGATGTATGTAACGGTAAAAATAATGAATGCGTGATGAATGAATGAATGCATTTATCACAATAACTTGTCAATATGAATTATTACCACTTAAATTGGTGCACAATTATTGTAAAAAAGCTCGATTTTAAACTTTTATAAATTCTGCGAAGAGATTTTTTATTTTATTTCTTCGCGGACGAAGTCGTGGGTAACAGATAGTGTTAAAATAAGATAAGAACAGGATTGAGTTTGTTAAGGCTAACAATAGTATACATTTTTTATGCGTCAAAAAATTTAACATAAAAATTTGGCAACAATCAATGGCAGGCGTGGAATGCATAAATAGAGATGTAAAAGACATTATCCTTTACATCGCTATTTATGCGTTGTTCTAATCAGATGTTGCATAACTTACTCAATTGTACTTCCGTTGAATTTTAAACGACTTTAAAAGAGCAAGTTACTTGTACATATTTGAGGTTTGAATTTTGGAATGTCAGTACAAAATGTTCTATGTACATGAATTCGAATTTCTGACGAGTCGATGAGTCTTTGTTGGTTTATTTTAATTTTAATGAGAATATTAAATAATATTAACAATAATATTGACTACTTATCAATCATCAGGGAAAAGGATGTCATTTTTAAAATCACAAAACACATTTAGATCGGTCCCGTGCCAACATCATACAGTGAACTCAGGCAACCTAGATCATTATCGTTCCATCTTATGGGAGATCTACCAGTGCTGCAAAATAAGAACAACGCCTCACATAAGACAGGAGTGAAGTAGAAGTATTCTACGTTTCGTCTAATGAGTGAGGTGCCGCAGACCTCTCTTTCCTTTCCCATCTTGGATATCCTTTATGATAAGGAAATAAGGGGAAGAGGATTTGACGGAGAAAGGAATAAAGAGGAAAGGAAGGATACTTTTTTCTGGTATACCTTGTTTGTTGCAGATGCCTATGGGTAAAGGTGTGGATATCGGGTGAACAGCTTACTCGTTCGCCATCTTCTATAAAAAAGACTCGGTATATAAAATCAATACAACTAACTTAACCGTAATTCGCATGCACTTTACAGTTAGCTCTAATTAATTGTAAGTTTTACAGTCCATTGTAAACGCAATTACAAATTATTTTAACAGATTACGGTTAAGTAAAACCGGTAGCAAGTGCGCATGTTATTCGATGTTTCTGTTCATGTTCAAGTTTATATTTTTAATCTTCGGGCTCTTACCTGCCTAGTATTATTCAGTATTTGGGGTCTAGCAACTTATACTAACAACGTACTACAAGGTGTGAAGCTTCGCTGTACGTTATAAATAAATTTAAAAATAAAAACATTATCTAATCACAAAATTTCATCTAAATCCTGTTTCCGAGATAGCTGAAAGTTATATACATACAAATATATTTACAATATTTCCTCGTTTTACATAATAAGATAAGATATTCTTGTAATTATTTTCATTTTGCGCAGTCTTGGTACGCACAGTGATAGATTTACTACCACAGTCTTTTCAATGATACCGCTATATTACGTATTAATTTTGTATCATAATCAATGACGCGCCCCGGGATCCACCGCGCCCATTACCCACCCCGCGCTATTAACAAAATTGGAATTTGACATTCCTTTGTTGGAGAAATTGCGTTTAGTTTTTAAAATAGAGGTCATTTGGTGGGCGGTCGTTAATATTAATTTATTATACTCATAACTTCTGACTTGGTTTCCTTGGATATTCCATGATGTCATGTCATGAGATATAATGGTATCTTCCATCATTTCATCCATCGACTCTTAAAGTCATTGGTCATTGGCTGCGCACGACCGGTGTTACTTTTCTCGTGCTCTTTGTATCCGAAGCTTTCGTTAATCAGGTTATCACCGTTTGGAAGGCACCCTAGTCCCCCACTCCTCTTTGAATCTTCTTTGAATTAAAATGTTTTTATAATCTAAGTTTAAATGTTTATTAAATTAGTAGTTATTTAAATAGAATGTGATATTATTATCCCAATATGACCATCGACGTCAAATAGTAGCCGATATTTGTGGCGCTTTATATTTTCTCGTTATTAAGTGTTAAACTTAAATCGGTTTGGAAATTCCGCAGGCATCATCCAGTTCCAATGTTTAGAAAATCCTCTTAAAAACGTGTGTGTACTTATATACTCACCTATGAAGTTATACTTCTTTACCGTAGCGAAATAAAAGTAACTAAAAAAATTTCCCGTTTCCCGTATTAAATATATTTCACAAACAAAGAATCTAACTAAACTAGTCTCTTTGGGTATTGAATGCAATCAATAACAGTTTAATTAAATAACTTGGAATTATAAGTCAATGATTGAATTGAATAAGTAAATGAACAAAAAATTGTTAATATGATAGGCCATGGTAATACTATGAAGTCGCTTTTGAGCGTTTGTAGACGTTTTTTTTCGCCGGACATCGGATCGTGTTTTTTTACGGGATTTTTGGACGTTGGTGAACATCAATGTATGTATGTACATGCACCGGATACCGGTCCGGCGACCAATTTTTTCCGAATGCTCCGCTACCTAAGTATTTATTGACGGTCCGTCGTCCGATGAAAATAATGGTAATTTACAAGCGCACATCAGGTATCGCGCATCGTAAAAATTCACACTCATCATTTTTCACAGCGCGCGTAAAGCAGTATAACTTAAAAAATCTTGTCCCTCATAACTGACACAATAGAAACCTTGTTAAGTTTCCAAGGCTACGTCAAAGTCCGCAGTGTCTCGCGTGGAGGCGAGGTGGGCGCTGAGTCACGTCTCTTTGTACAGACAGAACTATCGCTTTTATTAGCACCGCCGGTAATTAATACTAGAGCGGGTGCTCGTTGAGACGATGAGTCATCCGATGATAACGACACTCTCGCCCAATTCAATGCTTGCTCGCGATACATTGATAAAATTCTACGGATATGGTTGTTGTTGGTATGTCTTGTTTGATGTTTGTGAATGCTTTAGAACATTGTAGTGCAGATATTTTATATGAAATAGCTGCTTTAATTTGGGACTCTAATTTTCTACTGCTATAAATTTATAATTTGAACGTTATTCATTTGCTAAAATTTCTTTTTCATGAACGTTATTGAGCTACATGAAATACGTGCTCGTAACAATGGCTCGAACCCTTTATCTCAAACGTATACAATTTATGTATTGCGTTTAAATGAAATAAATATTTTTTAGAATTAAAATAAACAAATAATATTCAATGTTATCTCAAAATATTGCTCAATGAATTCTGAAGCCCTATATTAAATCCTTCCTAGACTACGTGTGAGACGCTTACACTAGTGTGTCATTTGTTTCACTCGAATATAGACCTTATGTCATGAGGGATAAAGCTTATGATAGCATTCTTCGAGCGATGTGACTGGCAATGCAGTAGGTGCTACGGCGCTTCATCTTGGCAAGCGGCCCATTGCGCGCCGCAGTTACACGATCTGCAAACAACTTCATATCTCAGCGCCTCTTCAACGCTCCTCTGCTAAAGATCGGATACAATATTAACTTTGTTGACGTAGCAAAGTACTTCTTCGAAGAGATATTATTTAGACAACAAGAATAAACTTTGTTGTGGAATATTTTATACGATTAAGAAGCCTAGCATAGTATATAAATATAGGCTGACATTCAAAACAACTCGATATCAGTGTTTACACAATATATAGAAATAACAAAATCTGCCTGAGAATCTATTCCCAATTGAACTAATGAAATATGAAATAAAAGTGTTCCTTAAAATACGACGTCATCGTTAGAAAAGTCAGGGAAATAGAGGTCAATGACATTCTTTTATATAAATTAAGATAAATGTTAAAATAGGTCATGAAGACTTACACTGTTAACGGAAATTTCAGTTGGAGATATGCGCGAGATGACCTAGGCTCACATTTATCGACATGATTGAAAACATTCTAACAACGAACGTTACCGACAAGTTCGCAATTACCCTAATCAATATTATAATGCGAAAGTGAGTTTGTAACGCTTTAACTTCTTATCGATTCAACAGATCATCATGAAATTTTTCACACACGTTATGAGGGGCACACAAAATGACATGAGGTACTTACTTTTTCATCCAGAAAAAAACTCTTCCCGTGGTACATAAAACCTTTATTTACAATATTGGTTGCCATGGTAATGTTTTATGTTTTAAGAATAACAACTTATAAGTTCTCACAAAAATTTCGAGCATGGAAATCAGAAACGAATGCGCGTGAAGCCGCGAGCAACTAAATAGATATGGTAGATACAAACGTACACGTTCATATTTCTTATAACGGAGGATAATAGGGGTTATAAGATTCACCTTTACTTCACCATGCTAATCTTATTTACCAAAAGGGCGTGAGTGTTTTCATTTTTTTTAATCAGTCAGGTTTTCCTATATTCTAGTACCAATAGTACCAATTTTCGTAAAATGTCATAAGATATATATTCTTATGTTTATTTTAGTATGTTGGTGTAACCCTACTTGATTGTTCCATTTCAATTAAATGTTTTCCGTCGCTGCATTAGCGGTATATGGTTATGTTCCCTGTACATATATAGAACATGACATACTATATTTTATTATTTGTATTTGTTTGACGTTATTAATGTTTATTTTATTTTATTTTATTGAGTTTCAATTTTAGTCTTTTAATTTTGTTTTGGTATTATAAATGTGTTGTGTATATTACTATTCTCTTACTTATACGACAGAATACGAGACATATAGTTGTTCCAAATCAAAATGGAAAAATTGTAACCGTTTACGCTAGAATTTGTAAATTCCAAAATATTTTCGAAAAACTTTTAATCGCATTACCTTATAACATTAACTATTCATATTATACAATTTCAATTCACTTTATCCAATTTGCCTAAAGTTACAACATTTCCGATGAAAATGTAAAAAGTGTGATTGCCGCCATGTATGGTGTGATGGAGTGATGTTTCTTTGTTTACAAACTTTCCATCTTGATTTGCAACAAACTATAAAGCAATAGACTTTTACATAAAGATTGTTTGTTTTTTCTTTAGTCATGCAGTCAGCGCAGGTATTATTTCTAGTGTCAGGGTTGTTTTGGATGACCTTTAGATTTAAAATTATCATGTCAAATTTTAATTTGTTGTAGTATTTATAAACATCACAATTTACAATTTTCATAAGATAAAGAAATATTCTCTGAAAGGCAGTTTTATCTTGTATAATAATAAAGCTCGTTTACTTTAAAGAAGTACATAACCTTCGTCAGCGTAATTGTGTTCGTGAATGTCGCGCACCTTCAACCTGAATAAACAGATAGGCGGTCGCTGAGGGCGCGTACACACTGAATGTCATTTTATAAAAATAAGTGTGGTCAGCAGTTTAAATTTTAAATTATGTTAAATATTTTCTTAATAACATTTACCGGTGGAATTATTTACGATAAATTTGAAATGTGTAGTACTTGATGTTACTAAAAACTCGTAATCTAGTCAAATTACGGTCGATCCCTCATGAAGTCTCAAGTCAAAAACTGACGCGAGTAAAGAAAAACGACTATTTTACGTACTTTGACAAACCAATCGGGTTATGACCCCTACTTTGACAAACCAATCGGGATATGAAACTTGGCTACTTCTGGTTTAAACCATTTGGCGTTGTGTCTTTATATTCAAATGAATCAAAACATAAAGGTAATAAAAAACCTATTTCACTTTTAATTTTAACCCAGTATAACAGTTGTAAAACCTTGAGTGTGTGTGTGTGTGTGAATTATAGCTAACCTAGGTTCATTAACTTCAGGGTAATGTATTTATTTGTATGTCTTATCAGCGAATAGTACAATTTGTAGGCTATTGGTGGCACAATCAGTAACTTATCATATTTTTATTAGAAGTACGTGTTTGTTGTTGTATGCTTGTATTATGTAAATAGTGATAATGCAACCTGTTTAAAGAGAATATGGAATGTTGCATGGTAACAGAGGAGATTATCTCTGTGTTAAAGGTAAATATCGGATTAAGGTAGAGCGCGTAGCGTGCTATGCCGGCAGCCAGCTTGTCTGTTTATTCTATACTAGCTGTGCCCCGCGGGTTCACCCGCCCTGCAAGTTTACTTAAACGAAATGATATTACTTATTTAATACTAACGTAACCTCATCATCATCTCCCTGCTCTTTTCCCGCGTATGTGGGGTCGACGCATTATGGCCGTAGCACAGTTAAATTGATACAACTTTTTTATTTATAAGCCGATTAGGATAAAACAAACTCTAAATGTTAAGTGAAGCTTACCATAATACATTAGTGAAAACCGCACCCAAATCGACTAAGCCGTTTCTGATATTAGCGGGAACACACGCACAGACAAACTGATAAACAAACAAAAATTCTAATAATCATTGTTTGGGGTTTTATTGCGAAGGTCCCCAATAATATTTTTTCTCAAATATCTTCCATGTACAGATAGCGATTTTTATTATATGTATAGATTACGATTTAATGCGCGTGCGTGTCAGGTATTTTACGGATTTGGTTTGTAAAATTATCAGTTTAGAATGGTATTGTTTTTATCACTATCTACTATTTATATGCGTAATGCAAGTTCTCGCTTAACTTAATGAACCTCACCTTTACAATATGGTTAAAGTTAAGATTTGTGATTCAACATGGATTTGTGATTCTCGTTATCATTTTCATAAAATCTGTTTATGAGTAATTTGTATATATATGTAAATACCGTGAGTTAATTTTAACGTTAGCTGCATTCTTTTTAGAAATGAAATCAACGGATACACTTGTATTAGTCATTTTAATTACATCTTAATCACATTAACCTTGGCAGCCGTCAGAAAATTCGGAAGCATTAATCATCACATGTGTAAACAATTTTAACATTTTCGGAACGTCAACGTTGGTTGGGGAAGGTCGCGGCAGAGTGAATGATATGCAAGTTGTTCATGGCGGTGATTTTTCTACATCTTTTTTTATCTGTTGTTTCTGTCTTTAAACAGATTAATTATCTGTCTTGTGTTTTTACAATTTTTTTTACGATATTGATTTTTTTCTTGTGTTGGTGTGGTAGTGGTACTGGCTAAAATTAGTTTTCTTTTTTTAAACTTAAGTCTTCTAAACAAATAAGGATTAGTGATTGGAAGTTGAATTTGAGTAAAACGTCAATACTGATTGCATTCTTATCCTACCAATGGGGGGAACCTATTTTTTGTTATGGTCACCCTTTATACATTTCTCAATATCGGCAACATCATCAGCTTGTTGACAGCTGGACATAATCTTTGGCCAATGCCCTTCACAATATGCGCTGCGTTTCAGTTACATTACGAACCTAGACGATTTCCAGCTTTGAAAAAAAAAATGTTAATTGTCGTTTGTCTCAAAAACAAAATGACTCGGCTGTAAGGACCGCGCACCCTTCGACACTCCGTCCCCTCGCACTCAGCGAGTATTGCATCTTGAGAGTGCTCAGCGGCGTACAGCACTCGCGAGAAAAACTTACCGTTCCTATGCAAAACTTAGGACTCAAATGCTAAGTGACAACAACAATGAGACGGTAACGCCGGTTAGCGCTTCACGGACAACCGAGGCAACGTCATTTGTTGATTCATCCGTCACGACTTTATCAATGTACACATAAACAAACGCTCACGCTTATCGCTTTGACTGAAGATGAACGCAAATAAAACATGGAAGCGTTCTTATCGCCCAAAATGTGTAACTAAAACTGTACCACTCGTGATTTTAGTTCTTTCATGACAGTTGATAGGTGTAGACGTCGAGTAAGTTTTCTTTGACAACTGTTGCAGCACAGCAGATCGTCACACGTGATGAATTCACGCACCAATTAATGTCGTTATTACTCTGGCTGCTTAGCCAATTAGCGGCGAGAGTTGACAACAGAGCCAATCATTACTTCGAGATGGTAATAAAGAACAAACTAACTTTATAAACAAAACAAACGGCGTGAACAGTTTATTGAAGAGAATTTTATTTGATGTTACTCTTCTGTTTTATTTCACTGGTTAGAACATATGGACATGCATTTTTCGCGGTCTCACGTATCATATCTGTTTCACATCTTTTTTTTTCTATATTTTTTTTAAGATCTCTTTTCGAGTTAGGGTAGTTTTTTCATGTAATAATGTGGCAAACGAGCAAGCGGATCACCTTATCTTAAGTGAACGCTAGCCATAGACATCCGCAACAAGGAAATGTGTTGCAGATGCGTTGCCTACCTTTAATGGACAGATGAATAAGGATATTTTCTTTTCCCCGTTAACCCCTCCAACCCTCTTCCCGTTCGCATCCTATCCTTATGAGGAAAGGGTGGAAAGGGGAAGAGGACTGCAAGTAGATCTGCGGCACCTCACTCATCAGACGAAGAGTACTTCTACTTCACGCCTGTTTTGTGTGAGGTCGTGGTATTTCACCGGTCGAGCCGGCCCATTCGTGTAACAGTTGTTGTTGGAAGTCGCGAAGCACTCAATTAACTGCAGTAAATTGACTTAATAATGTCCGTTCGCCGTTTCAATGTAAGATGTACCATGTTATGATCGGTCCAATGTAAAAAAAACCTAAAACAAAAATACTGAAAATAAATACGAGCTAAATATAATTAATTCGATACTCCATCTTTAATGCCAGATACCACTTGATAAGTTCCGTGGTTTCAAATTGCACGCTTTTCGCAGGCTTCTTTAAGCTGGCAAAGTTTCGAATCCAAAGGAATGCTTTTAATTTTGACCCTAGTTCTATAAATTACCTTACATTACTATATACGTAGACAGACAAGACAAAGTTCTGTGTTAATTTAAATCCACCTTTGGTCGGAGCTAGCCAGCAAGTCATGCCTACGATATTTCATCCTACATCATTTCCCATAATGGGAATCAAAAATAATTAAAAAGAAATTAAATTACTTGTTTATTTTATAATAAACCTCTCACAGCGCTGACGTTTAAAGTTATTTTATATACAAATTAGTTACAATGCTAAAATTTGTGTAACATTAATAAATGAAAGAAATAATACAATTAAGGAATAATTTTTGGAAATAATAATTAGAATTTCATCGTTTAGGATCGTATAATTTCTACATATGAACAAACTAATGATCCGCCCGGCTTCGCCCGGGTAGCCGTTTCTGAAAATATAGGGAACATCGCCTTTTATCTACGTGGAAATGCACCTGTAAAAAAACTATCCCACGGGAACAGTACAGTTTTTCAGTTTAAAAGTACAGTACAGTTAAAAAATTTAAAAGACCATAATCTATATGCCAAATTTCATCAAGATCCGTTCAGCCGTTTTTGCGTTAAAGAGTAACAAACATCCATACATTCATAGATGCAAATTTCCGCATTTATAATATTAGTATAGATATACTCTACAGATTTAGCAATATTAGTTACACGCGCTGAATGTGAGCTAAACAACCGTTTGCATTTTCCATTTCATCGCTGGAAAGTATGTAAGTCGATATTCTTTGTTTTTAAATTGTATAGTTATTTCAACGAACAAGTTCTATCTTCTATTGCTGGCACATTCGTCTAAGCCATTGTTCTGTTAAATGTTTACGAAGCGCATTGATCACCAACGTATGTCCATGACGAAATGTGTTTATCATACCGCCATTCATCGATCATTCCATTCACAAGTCGATTAATTACCCAGCCACGTTGCGGTCGTCTGAGAAACCGGACATTCTGTGCAGCGTCTGCACAATTCTTTATTTTAATTCGGAATAAATGACCAACTTGATCAAATTATGGTACGTTCTCCTGGTGCTGTACATTTTTGTGTTAAAATGTTGAAGTGGTTTAATTAGTTTGTTGAGTTTACGGTAAGTTTTTATTGCTGAATTGAAATTAACATCGCTTGCTAAATTTAATTACTGATTGAGAATGTGTATTGAAATAATGGATAAAATATATGAAACGTATAAAACTTTAGTTTAGATGCATGTGACTATGTTGTAAAAATTATTAAAACCCAACAATGGAATATCAAGGACATTTGTGAATTTGGTGCAACAGAAATTTGTCTCTTTATTTTTATTTATTTAATTTATTGTTTTCGTGTAGTTAAGCATTCGTGTTAGTTTCATTTTATTTTACTCTACATTTGTTACAATAACCTTGAAAAGTGACACAAACCTTTTTACTATCACGTCCAATCTTTAATATAAACGTAGCTTAATAATACCTTCTTCTTAACAATATGTTAACTTAAAAGCACTTGAAGACGTCTGTTTTTTTCGCCGGACGACGGATTGTATTTTTGAAGGATTTGCGGTTTTCTATGGTGTATAATAAGCGTCTAAATGAATGTGTTTACATACACCGGACACTGTTCAGGAGACCAAAATATGATTTCCGTTTATTGACGGCTCTAAAACATCCACAAAATTGAGTGATATTTAAAAAATGTTGTAAAATTGTCTATGTAATGAGAAATAACAGTTGACCTAGTGTGTGCCAGTAGTATAGTTTACAATTAGCTTGCAGTCACCATACCGTGTACGTCTGAAGATCAGTATTCCACACGAGTGCCGTCACCAATTCGGCTGAACCGTGTCTAATCAGCGAGCTTGTGTAAACATGCGATTTGGCTAACAGATCAACGCATAGATAGTGATGCGACTGCAACGGTTATACCGAATGATATAAAAATAACTTGATTTATTTTTACTCTATCCATATATAACATTACATTCATGCTGCGAAAACTTTGGGAACACTTAAAAGTTTTTTTTTTAGTTTTTACGGAGTAACGCAGAAAGCAATTTATAAATTCAATTTGTTACAAACGCGCTAAATTTAATGAAAAGAAACATTAGTTAGGTACTAAAGAAATTATCTAACTTAATAAATTACGGTCGACCACTGAGCGATCACTGGTATAAGTAAATACGGCTAGTCTCAAGCTATACAGTATATAACTGTATAGCTCGAGGTTAGCTTTTAAGCTGTGATTTGGCATCCTTAAAATCCTCACATCTGAAAATTATACAAAATATAAAGGACAAACCAAATCTTAACTTTGAAACACTAACGCTTGACTACATTTTGTGCATTCGTTGATTGATAGCGCTAATCGTCTTCTGGAAAATGAGTATGGTTCAGAAGAGCATTGCGAGCATCGCTGAGACGATGAAGCGGTGGCGCCATCGACACCGGCCCGCCAGCCTAGTAGTTTCGGGATGTAAGGGGCTATCGATGTCCCTGGCCGTCAGTTAACAACAGCAAGGGTTCCTCAGGCTCCCAAAAAAATTATCCATCAATAGCAAATAGTGCATTTCATAAATGACTAAAGACGTCATAACAAAAATCTGACTTTAAAAAACAATTGACGTTTACGCTCCGTTCAGATTTAACATGTGTCTAAATTATTGTAACACCCGTTATTAAAAATTATATTTATCGATACACTTCATTTTACACCACTAAACTCCTCTTTAACGAGCAGGCGCCAAGATTCTTAGACTTTGCACTGCATTCGAGATTTTCATTTATTACGTATCACATCTGACGCGGCCGCCTTAAATTGAAGGTTAGTTTTTTTTTTTATATTTATTAGACATTCCGGAAAAAAATGTAAAAGGTATTTTATTTTTTTAAAGTAAATATCCGTTTATGTATCCGGTAACATAATGGTCAAGTAAATTCGTGACTCATTTTGTTAAAAAGGGCTGTAGCGAACTAAAAGACTGTGAACGGATATATTGAAAGGGGAGCCCTCGGAGGTAATACTTAATAATCTCAATTCAATAACGTCTTCCGAAAAGGTAATCTGTGAGGGAGGCGAGAGACGAGCTTAAATGCCTTTGTAATTGTGTTGGAACTGATGCACTTAACTTGGTGGCCTGTTATGTATCGCAGTGGAATTGGCTTATTTACAATAATCTTTGTATATGATTGGGATTGATATGTTAATTATAAACAAAGGCAGTACTGTATTTATTTGTATTTATTGTATTGCTTTATTCCATTTCCTTTGTGAATGACTTTGTCTCGTCGAATTGCAAATAGTAAGCCAATACGCATTGAACGCAAAATGTTGATAGTTATTGTTTGTATAAGAACATCCCGCCGGTACAAGTTTATTGAGATTCGAATCTTTGTAATCAGTATTTAAATAAGATATATTACAGCTGCAGTCTACATCTATTTACTTATTTATTTTTCTAGTGTTCTAACAGCAATTATACTATCCGAAACATCGTGAAGAAATAATAGCTTCCGTCAATTCCATTGAGTCAAACTGCACGAACAGCAATTACTATTTACTTTGTAGAATTTACACAGCAGGTACAAAAAGCGATAAACGTAATACACGCATGACGTCATATCCCGGTTGTGCGAGTACCATACACGGTCAAGGTCATCACCTCATAAAGACGTGTGTTAAGTACATTATAAAAATAAGAAGCGCTCATAACTTTTAAACTTGGTATATGTTGAACAGATATAGCGAAGGAGAATCAGTATTCGCTTTTCACCAATGTATTAGTGATGGAAGTACTTATATGTCAGCTTTTTGTCTGCGTGAGGTGCCACAAGGCCTACTCCCTCATCTTTTTTCCCGGTCAGTCAGGTGACGCATATGTTTTGGTGTTACTCTCTATCAGGTGAACTGCTTGCTGGATTGCCTTCTACCAAAGGAATATTGTTATATCCCAAATTTTCTAGGTGGAAGTGTCTTGTTTTGTAAGAAATATTTTTCACACATAATACGGGTTATAATTGCAATTGGGCGACTGCACATTCCAATCAGTGTTATTTATAGGGTTGTGTGAACTTCAATTCACTATTCTGGTTATGCAGAAAATAATCTCGTGCATTTATTTTTCAAAAGGATCCCAGTCGTTTTTATCTAATTTTATCTAGAATAGTCCACCCCTTAATAAATTGAATATTTTATTGGTATGAATTGTTATCTATTTACCTTTACGTACTATTTTTTTATACTTACAATATTGATATTATTACAAAGTAAATTGGACAGCCCTATTAGAGATACATCGCGTTGCATGCGCAGGCGCACGCGCAACCGTATCGCTGACTCACAACCGTCACGCGCTCGCTAATTGCATGCACCCGCCTTGTCTGTCCGTCTGTACGCGTAAATCGATACAAGGAGCTCCTATAATATGCGGACCGATAGCAGTCCATATTTAATGGATAAGCCGCAGTATTAAACGCATATTACGTGACTGATTACGGGCATATCTCGATGTTTAGTCTCCATATTAATTATGAATATTATAGTGATTAATTGATGGAATAAATAAATATTAAAGATAAGTCACTTATCGAAATACGACGCTACAAATTTTATCTAGTAGCCATCTTATTCATCATCACATACATCTTGTTAAATTAATTTATATTTATATACCTTGGTAATTTTTGTATGTATTGCTTATGTTCAGTTCTTATATTTTTATTATAATCAATTCTCGCTCTTATTTATTTATTCTTGACTTTTCTTGATACCTTGCTTTTATCCAACTATTTTACCTCTCCTGCCCTACAGGGTTGCCTGGAACAGATCTTAGAACGCTTAGGAACGCTTATAGATTTAGAACATTTAGGTTATAAGTTTAATTTTAGTAAATTTATTGTATTTATTTAATGTGATGAATAAAATGTTTATCTATTTATCTATTTTTTAACAAATTATTTATAGATCGAAACCACCGTAAATTTTGCTACAGCATTAAACTTAACTCTACCTTGATACCGAAGGTTCTTCATAAAGCTATGCATCTTATCGCAAAGATGATAATAAATCTTAATTAATATTGAATAAATCTTTATTTGTTTTGGCGCATCTCATAATAGAGTGAAGTTATCATTTCATGCGGTACAAGGCCGGCAGGTAATCAACAGTACAAAAGTATTAACTTATCTACACTGAGCAAATAGAGATGGGCGTGGTGATTGTCATCAAAATATGCCACGGCTGCGTCATGCAACGCTCTTGTTAGGCTAAGTTCACACTATCGGAACTTTATCATTTCTTTTGATTCAGCGTTTGTAATGCTATCTACTATTCCACTGAGCTTATTAGCTTCAAACCTGACTCATTGGTTTTATTACAAGATAAGTATTTTTTTGGCAAATGAGTAGCCCGAATCGAATTACCGACAAATAACAAACCTACAATAAAACTCTTAAATATTTCTGATTAATATTTTAAATTGGAAATATTAAAGGTTTTTATAATCTGTACTTTTATACTATAATATCATAAAGATTTGAGTGCTTGTTCCGGATAAACTCAAAAACTACTGAACCGATTAAAAAAAAAGTCTTTGGAAGATTCTTCACGAATATCAACTATCAGCAAGTAACCTAGGCTATTTTTTAAAAAAATTTAAATTAAATATTTATTTATTTATTTTACAAAAATGATACAGGACCACGTAAGTCCATTTAAACTCTTTATCTAGTTTCGCTGACTCAAACTTTAGGTTAAAGGGACTTGTTTTCATTTCCGTTGTAACATATTTAGTCTGTGGTCGTTGCGAAGTTCCCCTCCATTGTTTAGTCTATCGTTCATTGAGAGCACATTGTAATCGCTGATCCACAATTGAATCGAGCTACGTCACAGTGTAAACATAGAATAGTGGGCCGTTGTACGTTGACTGATTGTATTTGATCTTCCCTTTTGTACAACACATTATCATTGTGGAGGCTTATCGTTTTGTATGTGTTGGTGTTGACATGGCAAATATGATCTTGATAGATAGTTAGTACAGAGCGATAGCTCCATTTGCATTTTTAATATAAATAGACTGAGGATTTCTTTGCCAAAGAACTGCCCTACCAAGTTTTTATAGAAATTTACAAGTGTAAAACCGATATTGATGTTTTTTATTTTGCATGTTCATAGGCCATCACTTAGCTTCGGGTGATGACCGCGTTCCCCCTTACACTATAACAAATCCTAAAAATGTAGTAAAGGAACATTCACACTGAATAATGAACGATAATTTTTCCGACATTCGACTTTTGTGTCCTAATAAGTCTACTGATACTAAGCTATAACGATTGCTATCGCCGTCTTCCATTCTGAATTAAAAGACGTGAGAGTTTAAAGAAATACAAATTTATTGGTAGTTACACAATTACAGGTCAAAATCAAATAATTTCTAAATTACGATATAGTTAACTAATCGAATACAAAACCAAAAATAAATAAGTTGGACATCTTTTATATAAGAAAAGGAACAAAAAACAATAAATAAATAATAAAGATACTGATTCTCATTTTAAAAGTCTTCAACAGAATAAAAAGCATTCTGAATAAGCCATTACTTCAGTTTTATTTTGAAAGACGTAAGGCTGGTAGCCGCTGTGACGTGGTCCGGGAGTCGGTTGTAGATGGCGGGCCCCATGATTTATTTTTTTATTCGCATACATTCGAGTAACGTATTATAAAAAATCCCTCAATGTTTGTTTGGTTCATAAGAAGTATATTAAGGATGCATTTGAATACCAAACGTATGACGTTTGCGCAGTTGGCTTATCATGACTAATACAATTATTTTATTTTTATATGTACCACTTAGTCACGTGTTAAATTGTTTTCGTTGAGCGCTTGTTTATTTTGCGGGTCTTAGTTATTTGAGGTCACAGTTCTCTTTATGATCGAGATTACTGAGGTTTGGTGATAGCAAAGTTCACAAAACGTAACACTGTTATAATTACATTGACACTTAAATGGCAAGATTTTATACTGTTACTTTCATTCGTTAGTTTTTGGATTCGTTTAAAAGTATAGTAATGGATTAAAGTTTGTAGAGTAGTAACATTCCTGTTCTTACTTAGACGTCGTTAAAAGTTAAAGGTAAGGCCAAATTGGCCTCAAATAAGCTTGGTGTGCTTTGTAGGGCTGAACCAGGATTTCACGCCGGCCCATCGCTTACAGCTGTATAAGGGACAGGTTCGGGCTCATATGGAATACTGCTCGCACCTCTAGGCGGAACTTCCAAAATACCAGCTTCTTCCATTTGCCGCGCACAACGAAAATCGTCAACGACCGAACTCTTACTGATCAGCTTGACCCATTAGCATTGCGAAGGGGCGTTAATGTAGAGTTCTGAAGAATTGTTTTCAACAATTCTTGCCCCTGAGTGTCGTCATCGCTCAACTCGACAGAGCTTTAACTACCATCCTCACCATCTTGATGGTTGGCATTCGACTACCGTCTGGTTTTCGCGTAATTTTCTGCGTCGCACAGTCGCGTGGCATGATGCGGTATTTTCATACCAATACGGCTTAGGCTCCTTCCTTAAAGGCAGGCGAAGCATCTGCAATTCCTCTGGGTTTGCAGATGTTTATGGGTGGCGGTGATCACTTAGCTTTAGGCGAGCCGTTGCTCGATTGCCCACTCTCCTTTTAAAAAGTTCCTAATTTGAGATCTTATAAACTGCACGAATGGGCCGGCTTGAACGGTGAATTATCACGAACTATGTATTTCTGGGTTTCGTCCGATGAGTGAGGTGCCAGAGGCCTAATTCTCGTCCTCTTTCCATACCTTCTTTTAAAAAAAGGTAACGATGAACCGCTTGCTCGCTTGCCACCTTCTTTCATAAGAAGACCCTATACTGGGTGCTGGTTGTTACTGGGATTTTCTGTTTTATTTACTAATTTCTATTAGAATGAGTAAATCTACTTCATC
>JWHW01056811.1:77420-90693 GCA_000931545.1 Papilio glaucus
GTATTTATCTTAATGTTTAGAGTAATCATCTTTATGATTCTTGTGTTGGTTATGCTATTTTATTGTTGATTTTAATACTTTGTTCTTGCTCGCTTTTGTTATTGTGTTTGTCTACAGATTGAATTTTTTAATTTAAATTTAATTCAATTTATTATTTCTCTTAGCTACTGTTTATTTTTAAATGCATGATTGATGCATTAAACTCTTTGATGTTTAGTTTTTGTGTATTGCTTTTGTTTCCGTATGGGTATGGCGTATGTTGTAGTTGCAGTACATAAATTTCTATTATACACTATATATCGTAGATTTTCTTTGATTTTTTTTTTATTTTTTTTAAGAAATCAACCGTCGATACTTTTTGAATAAATTACGTTAAATTCAATCCTTATTGATATAATTGTTGTCGTAGTATTAGATAATTGTCAAAAAAAGTTATCTGTATTATTTCTAAAATGCCCCTTTAATATAAAATTGACTTATTTTTTTTTGAATCAGTAATAATTTTTTTTGTGAAAATTGAATTCTGATTTTCGGTTTATTAATTGTGTTGCACAAAACTAGTCAAATATAGCGACTATTAAGGACTTTGAAAAAATAAAAAGCACGTAGCTATCGTTTTAAGTAAAGCCAACCACACACTAAACTGTTGACACCAACCGACAGTTGTTCGCGCCGACTGCGAGCCTGCACAATGCGCGCACGCCGCCCGACGCCGTGTTCTCCGAGCCAGTCAACAACAACATCAGCGAGGACAATAACAACGGGCCAATCTCACTGCGCGAGATGCAGAACATCGCCAACAACAACGCAGCCGCGTACATTGTCAGCGAGAACGAGGAGCGCAACAGGATAAGTCGGGAATCTGTCGTCGAGTTTGAACCATTGCCGGTCGATTTGCGTGTAATCGATCCCCTCGAGAGATGCGCCGATTGGTTTGGTTAGTAATCTAAGCTTGGTATTTGTTTAAGCTTAATCACATAAAATCTGGTAACGCATGTATTCTATAAAAATGCATAAAAAATTCTGCTCAATACTCCAGTGGAGAAACACCCTTACAATACATATACAGTTACAGTTGAACAGAATAAGTTTGTTGCATAAACTTATTAGTTATTGTCAGTTCAAAACGACTGCCTTGCAGGGTACCCCTGTCGCATTTACTATTGTAGCGTTGATATAAAGAGACAACAACTTATCATATATTCAATAGAGTTGTTGATTTCAATATGTAGTTAACGCTTTCGTCGGGTACATGGTTCAAGGGTCACCGTACTTGTCTTCCGCGACTTCGATTTGAAGTCTAGTTGCTTTTGAGTCAAGGAATTTAATGAATTTAAAAATGAGAAAACCTCGTATGTTTTATTTTTATAATACGGTAAGCGACTTGATTCAATTTCCAAAATGTATAATAATTAAATAAACTTGTAACATTATTACATTTATATTTCCTTGTGTTGGGTAACTAGAATAAACGACATCATTAATTAAGGGTGATTATCTTTTAACCTTATTTAGTCTAAGTAACCTATGAGTGCTCCAAGGTTGTATTGTTAGATATAATGAATCATAAAGTAACTCTATGTCTTTTCGATGCAGGCGGTGAAGATTTGTCCAGGGACCGACTGCAGTATCTGCGCGAAATAGGAAGAGGATGGTTCGGGAGGGTATGTTGACATTTGTACAATAGTAAAAACAATGTTAGACAACAATTAAAATATTTCGATGTACGTGAATGTAGTCTTTCTCTTTCAAAGAACAATAATGGATCTACACGATTGATCGCTTGGTGATGTAATAATATGTAAGTCAATGTGCATGAGTGAAAATACTCTGACGTGTGGATTCCTGAATAATTTTATTATCTAATAAGGTTTAGGGCTTATATGTATCATATTAGGATTATGAACTTCGTGAGTTTAAAATCTCACTAGCGATATTACAAACCGTCGGAATATTGTGAGTTGAATAACCTATCCATTTACTATTTAACGTGTTATTTCTCTATAGTTTATAAACTATTAATGTCAAATAGTTTACATAGTACACGGAATAGAACATTAACATTTGCGCCGATTGGTTAACCTCCATTTTTTCACCGAATAATTGAGAAACCCTTTAAATTTATAGGTAG
Organism: Papilio glaucus; assembly: GCA_000931545.1. Taxonomy (NCBI): domain Eukaryota; kingdom Metazoa; phylum Arthropoda; class Insecta; order Lepidoptera; family Papilionidae; genus Papilio; species Papilio glaucus. The sequence goes on from JWHW01056811.1 coordinate 79,552, forward strand.
TAGAGGGCGAACTGGACAACACAAGAGCCACAGTAGCGGTCAAGATTCTCAACCAGAATGCAAGCTTGGAAGACAAGGCCCGGTTCCTGGACGAGGCGAGAATATATCGGGACTCGAGGCACGAGAACGTACTTGCGTTCGTTGCAAAATGCCTGCAGGAGGATCCCTGGATACTATTATTTGAACTTTGCTCTGTGGTAAGTATTTCATATTTCCTTTCTTCGATGATATAACGAATATCTTAAGTAGATATAATGGGCATTCACTATGCTAAATAGCAATATAACAAACTGTTGCCAATACACATCATACATCGCCATATTACAGTGAAACAAATTGCATATGCCGCTGGTATGGAAGGGATCTACGTTCAGTACAGTTACTTCGACTTGCAGACACACCCGTCAGTATAGAATTGGCCGACTGTGCGTGGAATACTTAATAAGACAATACGTTGGTCAATGAATCTGCTTATGAATCAAATACCAAGCGTTTTTTAATTGCAACCATTGTACCTAATGTTTATCAATGATGCTTAATGAATAATAACTCGCAAGATGTTAATCAATGCAAACAACATTTTACATAGGATTTTTTAAATAATTTCAATAATATCTTATATGTTTAATCCAATTAAATATTTAACAAGATAATTTGGTACGAGAACTACTCATTATTTTAGTTTTTTCGCAGGACCTGCAACAATACCTGATAATTAACCGTCCTAAAATGGCAATACTCAACGAAAGCGGAGTCCCGCTGCAGCTTATGTGTGACGTCACGTCGGCGCTCGCATACCTTCATTCCCGGGGATTCTTATATGGGTAGGTCTTCCTGTGAAACTAAAATAATAATGCTAAATTTGTTTCTCGAGGTTTTCTCTTCCTTTTACATTGTCATTTTTCACAAATGATCTGTTGCAGTACGTTATGGAGCGGCAGTGTGATGGTGCGCGAGGGCGAGGCACCTCGCGCGGTGCTCGGCCAGTACGGCGCCGCACAGCCGCCGCACGACTGCGCCGCGCCCGAGACGCGACGTTACCCCGCCGTGCACAATGTAAAGTGTTCATTACCAACTATATCTATGTAGATAACGTATAATCCTCCCTCCTTAAGTCGTATCCCTCATGATTGAGGGTCGTGACCACCTCCATTTATGACCTTCGTCTTCGCTACTCGGCGAGCTTCGTAGACAGTGGAGTCTAAAGAGGTGCGGATCAGGTCCGACCAACGCATCGGGCTGCAGCCCTGCAGCCTTTTTCCTTCCGATTTGCCAGTGACCACTAGTTTTACCAGACGGAACGGTATTGGCTGAAACAACAACAACGATACAAATAGAATACACGATTAAAATGAAAATATTTGTTACAGAGCAATAGTGAAGTGTGGTCACTGGGCTCATTGATCTGGGAGATTTGCGCGTGGGGCTCGCAGCCGCACACGTCACCGCCGCCGCTGCCAGACTTGCCTTGCCCTTACCGCACACATTTGTAAGTGAAAAAAATGTCGTAACCTTTAACTTTATCTCGATTTTTAAAATATAATTCTCATCAGACGAACTATGTAAGCTGAGGTAATATATTGTTAAAAAAATAAACAACTGCGTACCTAACGGCTAAGTAACTGTATTAGTCTTAGACGGAAAGCTTCATATAACAAGCTTAGCTAATTTAAGTTAATTTTGATTTTTTTTTAACTGTGTAAAAGTAAATCAATTCAAAATACTAAACAGTGATACGAAAAAAGTGAGCCTTTATTTGTGTGTCTGTGATCGTTGGTATGTTATTTTTTATAAAATCTATAATTACAGATATCAAGTAATGCAACTTTGCTGGAACCCGAACGCCGACGAACGCCCCTCTGCCGCTCAAGTCCACGCCCTATTAAATCACTTGCATACCACACATGCGCACAGTGAGTCAACACAGGACGACGGATATGGAAGCAGTGATTTCGAGGAGAGATGGCAAAGACTGAAGCCCAACACAATCCCCAAAATAGACGAACACGTGGCCATAGTCCACGCCCCGTCCACTTCAATGACATCACATTTCACATCCGATCAAGATTTCGATAATCCACCCACCACACAAGACACGCTCAGTGTTGATTTAGACACAGCAGTCTCACGGTCTAGCAGCATCATGTCTGATAAAGATCCTTTGTCGATTCAGATAAAGTCCGAAAGCCTAACTAATTTACATGGGTCTCTAGAAGATGTTAGAAACATTTACCTTACACACAACGAAACAGCCGCTATCGAATGTCATCAAGGAAATTTAAGCCTTGACGATAGTAAGGACAAGGATTACGATCGCTCGGACAGTTCGATGGACCCGTGGATAAAAGATATCATAACAGGTAGCCAAGATGACGTTAGATATTATAAGGATGTCAGCGATGTTATAAAGAATCTCGATAATATATTAAACTCTGAAAAAACTTCGAGCTCTGAATCCAGCCATCAAGCTAGTCCTTCAAGGGATAACCTAAGTTTGGAATGTAAGAAGGATTACCCAATGCAGAAAAGTTTGGTGAAATCTCCCGGAATAAACAATTTCCAGAATATTTTGGAAGTAGGATTCGATTCAGAGACAAGAAACGATACCTGTGAAGATGATGAAGTAGATCGGGAAACGATCGGAACTTTAAGCCACTCATTCGAACGCCACAGTGATACAATCAGTCAAAATACGCTTGAAAATTTAACCCCAGATACACCTATAAATGATTTAGAAAATGTTAAAAAGATTGTATGTGACACTGAAATTGTGCAAATGGATGTTAAACAAGATAGTAACACTGTAGATAATAAACAAGATAGTAAATCTTTAGATCACATTAAAAGTGAATTGCCAAAAGATAAGGATCGATGTGTAGCATCAATACCTAGTATAAGTGAAACTGTCGTTGAACAGAGAAATGTTAGAGAAGACTGTTGTACACCATGTGATAATAAGATAACTGATATAAGGATTGAATTAAATGATGTGGGAACTAAGTCAGTAAATGATATTATTTTAGAATCTGAGGAAAAATGTAACACTGAATCACCAACGTTAGCATTAATTACTGAATTAGAATTGGAACAAAAAAAAGACAGTGAAGTACAAAATGTTCTTAACCATGATCAAAACTTGCCTGTATCGGAACAAGAATTTCCAGATAAAGACAATGTTATGTCTCTAGTCATTAATGATAATGTACATTTAGAAACGATAGTTAATGATGTTATAGATAAATCAAATGCCATTACAACGATTAGATCTGATGATAATGAAAAAGTTGATATAAAAGACACCACGATTGATAATGCTTGTAAGGATCTCGTGAATGGGACAACTAAGGATTATTATAAAAGCAATAATTCGACCCTTCTTACATCGTATTTCGAAACAAATGGGGAAATTAATGAAATGGGTCTTATGGACATCTTACATACAACTGATTCAACCGTATACTTAGATCTGCCTAGTATAATAAAAGAGACTAGTAGTTTTCTTGGCTCAGAAAGAATTATGTGTAATGAGGACACAGAATTCAAAGAAATTATCTCAAGCACTCCTAAAGGAAGCGAAAATTCCCTCGATAATACTCAGGGAACTTCTGAAAATGATTGTCAATTTGAATCAACTACAGATACCAAAGTACCACCAGATTATGAATTGGGAATTACCCTAACGAAATTGGAGCAGAGATGCGCCACTGAAACCGTAAGTCCTTTGGAATCTCCTACCAAGAGTCACCACACCGATACTTACGATGAAAACAGTTCTATAGTCTTAGGCCCATTTGAAAATTGTTCACTCGAGTTATTCAAAGCTATAAAATCCGAAATTGTCGACATACCCAAGGAAGAACTTTTAGCGTTTTCATCCAATTTTAGTGAGATGGATCTAGAAACTCCTTCACCCCTACGCGACGGTAACTTTCTGAACGAAGTTCCCGATATTGTACACGATGATTTGGTTTTTGACGATCTGGCAACAGTGAGTGAAACCAAACCGGACAATACTGAAGCTCAAAGCGATAACACTGAGAATACGTACGAAAAATCAAATACAGAGAAACGTATATCTCCATCAACGCCTCCTAATTCTCCCGGAGTCTTCTTAGCGTCTACGTCACAGCAGAAATATTTAGTTGACATTGATTTAAGTACGCCGAATGAGAGTGCTCCACGACCATTTTCTGCGCTTACGGATTCAGCGCCTCCGCCGTTTACTCCGGATTCAGGTCTGAGCTCTTTGCAAAAAGAGATTGATTTGAATCAAATAGAGCTACAAATCACAACAAAACTAGCTATGGCTGAAAATGAAAATAACTTGAATATAGAATATTCTGGACCTTTAACAGTCGAAGGATTCGTAACGGAGGACGAGGTGTTAATGCGGGAGAGCGACGCGGTTCCGGAATCTTATTTGGCCGGCAATGGAATACCACTAGACGATGTAAGAGAAGATCTCACTTTAGATACGGAATGCGTGAAAGCTTTACGAGATGAATTAGAATTGAAGCTGCCATTAGCACAGGTGATTATTTACACTAACAATAATATATAAAAAAAACATATGCATATACCTTTCAGGTCAATGAAAGTCGTCGACAATTAAACTGACGACTTTGTCTAGTTGAAAAGAGAAAAGTAGTCATATTGAAACAAGTCTCCGGCATCTTTATTAGATAATAAAGTCATCTCGAGTTGGTTTAAGTGAATCCGCAAATGTTCTTAGTTGTGTGTTATCTTGTATGTAATGTTTTGTGTGTTGTGTAGGTGGCCGCGATTGAACCGGCGTTGGAGGGCGGCGGGGAATGGCGCGCGGAGCTGCCGCCGCCGCCGGAGCTGGTGCTCAGCTACCCGGGCGCTCTCAGTCCTATCGCCGAGGAGACCGGCCCGCAACTCTCCGCCTACGAGAACGATACGAACTGTACGTATGATTGTACGTGAGTCTTAATGTGCGTGCGAATGTGCTTTCTTGTGTTGGAAAAATATCAAGGAGTAAGCGGTTTACTTGATGTTAATTGGCTTCCGCTAACCATAACATTACAAAATCAATAGCCTATGTGTAGGAATCACTAGAAATAATGGATTTTTTAATAACTGCCGTTGTGAGTTAACAAATTGGAGTATTAATTAACTACATATATAATACAGGGATATCGACCCGTACTGAATCATCTGAGAGCTATCCGGAGCCGTGTAACAACTCGACGGACGAGGTGACGGACCTGCCCACCGGGGCGCAGAGCGGCCCGCACGACCACTCCACCTACACCATACAGTCCCGTGACAACTCCCTCAACTACACCTACACCATACACAAGGATATCGCCAGCAGTAAAGAGTGAGTTATTATGATATTATAATCTACATACTAATTGTTCTTTTATATTCTACAATGTAGATAAGAAAATAAATTTTAAAATAAAATACTTAGAACCTTCAACAGGAATTAAGCTTTGCATTGGCGTAACTTTTTAGTACTACTTTTCTGACGTTACTTTAAATCTATAAATGTGAAAAATCTTTGGCCCTTACTAAAGCATTTTCGTATTTCAGTTCCCTTTTCATGCGCGTTTTCCTCCACTAATGTAAAATATGTTGTTGTGAATGAGTAGAACCAAATTAATTTAATGTTCACAGAATAACGATGAGCGCCGACAGCTTAAACGCCAGCCCATTAAAGAAACTAAAAGGCGACCCCCTATCGCCAATCGACGACCGAACCTATAATAAAAGCGACGATGAGAAACAATCGAATTGCGAAAGACTATCGCAAGTATCGCCATTCTTATTAAGTCCAACGACCGATACTTCAGCGCCCGATAACTCTGACAACTTGGCGGGTTGTTCGACATTATCCAAGCCGACCGTACCGACAGACGGTAAATCTTCGAAGCCCTCAGAAACTCAATGCCTATCGAAAGCGACAAGTATTGACTCGTGGTGCTCGAATGATACTCTCTATAATGTAGAAGAAAATTTTGATGATCTCGCAATGGATCCTGATACACCACTCGACTTCGAAGGAAATCACGAACCGGAGAAAGAGGAAAAAAGTGAAAGCACAGATACACTAACACACAATGAACAGGAAAAAGAACTCAGCCACTGTTCGACCTACATAATTCACGATAGCAAATCGGATGTATGTGAAACTTTTTCACCGGACTCTATAACAGCGAACTTTAATGCCGAAACGAAACTGAAAACAGAGGTGGGAGCGACGACTTCTGTTATTACGAAGTCCGATTTAAATGATTCGACAAAAAATACGCAAACGAAAGATCTAGCTTATGGCACGCTTATGTCAGGTTTGCCTTCGGGTTCAAACTGTTCTACAGAAGTACTATTAACTGCGGACGATGCTTGGAAATTATCACAACCGGAATTAGTAAGGAGATCACCTTTCGGAGATGATTTCAACTCTACACCCCCAGAGCCTATCGTAGAGAATAAAGAAGAGGAATGTTCAGAAATAAATAGCCCAACAACAAACCAACCGAGTGTCAATAAAATGGACAGCGTGGATGTTACATGCCTAAAAGATAACTCTGATAGTGATAACAAATCTGAAATGGATAGTCAAGATTTAATAATAGAAATCGATGAAAGCCAGGACCACCAGCACAAAACTGTGGCGAATTCTCACGTAACGAGTACACCTTTGACGGAAATTGATGCGACCGACGATAATATTGAATGCATACCTATTAATTTGCCAAAAATTAAAAACGATAGTAGCGAATACCTCTCAAAAAACTTGCCAAATTTTCAATCATTTCTCTTATCCGCCGAAATGAGACCTCAAGACATTTCTTCTAGTATAAGTAATGAAGTTGCAAGCCTCAACCAAGACACGGAGGTATTATTAGATGGTGAAAGCAAAAATTTAAGCAGAATCAGCAAAGACAGTCCGGCAATACCCGATCGAACGCTTACGTATTCTGATTTTGAAGGCTCCGTTATTACAAAACCCCAGGAACTGGATTCCCGTGAGATTAACACAGATATAGGTACGAGTGGTAATGTTGAAGTTTTTCGAACTTCCGAGAACTCAACACCCATATGGCAGCAGAATCTTTCCTCTCTAACCGACGCTAGTTCATTATTATTGCAAAATGAAATAAGGATAAGTGAACTCGCAATGCAGTCTGCGCTAGCGGATAACACTAACCAATCAGGAAGTTTGGTGAACTCTTTAGATACTCAGAATATTGTAACAAGTCCGCCTAATCCAGCGTATTTAATTGAATCTCATGTTAAGGGTACTAATAAGTCTATTGATATATTTATAACAGATTTAGATACAGAAGAAGAAACAGAACAGCCTCATTCTATCATCATTACGGAAAGCCCTTTACTAGTAAACAGGGTCAGTCCAAATATAAATAGAAATTATGATTCTAAAAATGTAACCATGTCATATGATTCACAAACAGGTTTGTTCCAACCGTTTAATAAAGATTTAATGGAACAAATGAACGTGTTAGAAAATAGCGGAACTGTGCCGGAACTGGAAGCTACGCCAGAAGCAGACGTTATTTGTAAGAATAATAGCGTAAATAAATCGAAACCGAATACAAATGACTCGAATTTGCTAAAAGGAGACAATAATGATATTAGATGTAACGGAGGTAGTCAAAATTATGCCACTGTGAGCTTCCTTAATGAAGCATTTGAGGAGCTCGTTGAAAGTAATGTCGACGATAATGATAGAGATATTGAAACTGATTTAGTTAATAAAGAACAGCACGATGAGGTCAGCCTTGTTGAAAAAGTCGAGAACGACCAAGTGTCTGAAGCGCCTGTAGAAAATATTTATGAGAATCTTAGGCAAGATGAACTCGTCAACGGCGTGCTTGAGATCGACGATGAAACGATGACATCCGTCACTGAGAATTTTTTACAGAATGAGAAGAAATTCTGTCAACTTGATTATTATTTGCCTCTGATCAATGATATCAGGTTCACTGGTAAGTTTACGTCTTTCGAAAATTGTCCAAAAGTATATTGTAAACCTACCCCTAGTACAGAGCAAATGTTTGTATCCTGCAGATGCATTTTTGATAATAATTTGTAAAATAACATTAATATGTAAAAATTCCATGAATTTCTTTGGTTGGAAAAGCTCTGATAGAAGATATAAATTCCAAAATTATTATTGAAAAATAAGAAACTAATATGTATTTACCAATAAGGTCCTGGAGCAGAAGTGATGAGCACATCGTTCAATCAAGACTCGTCCACCGACCCTACGTCGCCCGAGTGCGAGCAGGATAGTAAGCCCGATACGGTGACCGATATACTAAAAGACTGGGACAGCGAGAGCGACTCCCACTCCACTAACTCCTCCAGCGGAGAGTTCATATGGAGGGTGAGTTACAAATAACCTTGCACATAATAATAACGCACCTATATAGCAGCAATACCGATTGGGGATGAGTAGCTTCGAAATTTTTTTGTCCTTAACGCTTTACAAGCTTCGCCTCTGATGTGAGACTACCAGAGACGGCGCTTGTAGACTGTGAATGACTTGCCTTAAATACCTTAAGCTCTGGTGCTGGAAATCTCCCCTTCTCCCCCTCCAATTATTCATGTACATTTTTTATACTATGTTAAATTGTAATTGTATTTTAAATATTCTATAATGGTATTGGAAAATAACAATTTAAGCAAGTCAAATATAAGTATCGAGAAGAATTTGTACTTTATGTTTAACATGGTATAATGCTATGGTTATTTTATCGAACGATGGCGGCTGCCCGTACATGTAGTTGTGATAAATACGTCACATATGCCTGTGTGCGTGACCAAATGAGCCAATGACATTGCTGCGATGAGTCTTTATGCAGCCATTCACAATAGTGTGACGCACGTATAGTCTAAGGCTGGGGCCGCACTGGTACTGCGATTTGCAATGAAATGATGTACCTGATCGCCGCACTCCCTCGTGGCGTTCGTGCGAAACTTACCGCAAACGTAAACAAAATAGTTTGATTTTGTCGTTCAATAAAACGAATGTCTTCTGGTAGTGTCAATTCATGTCTCCTGTTCAAGCTAGACAGCCTATTTGGATGTCAAAACATCTATGGATATAGATGATGAAATTCTCCGTATTGAGTTCGATCTTGATTTAATTGATCTTTTTTAAATTTAAGAATATTCGAAGAGAAACATATTACATGGGTCAGGTCGACCCATAGCGAAATGTACGTGCGCCTCTTTCCGCCACACAAACGTGACTATCCGTCACGTGCGGTCGCCACTGATTGCTTAAGAGACGTTGCGGCGTTTCGCTGGCTTCTCGCTTTTGCAAGGCGGCTACGTATTTTTTCGCGTCGTCGCCGCGCCGCTTTCGCCGTAGCAGTGCGGCCCTGGCTTTACGTATCACAATTACATCTACGACTAGCAAGTCATGGTTACACATAGCCTTAGTTTGTGTGGTGCCTGGTAACTCCCGAATAAATTGTTTTGTGATTAATGGTGTGGTACCTCCAGAAGTCCTTTATAAACCAATTATAAGTACATTTGAATTTCCACCTCATCCCTTTTTAAAATTTATCACATGAAATATTTTAAAAAAAATATGATATCAATGATATCAGTACTTTATATAGTTTTATATGAAGCTAGTTAGACCCCCAGTATTAATAGTTGATTTGTGTACATGTACAAGGCAGTTATTACTTGATGATAAAAACAATTATCTTTCGCTTTTTGGACCTTTGGATATATACAAAAAAATACCTGTACCATATATACATATATCTTCCAGTTAGTTTGACTTATACCTTCAGCCTTTACCGTTTTATTCTAGTGAATGTTTGGTTATTCTGTCAGTATAATTTATTCGGTCCACCGTACCTGGTGTTGAGATCATAGCTCTCTAGATTAATAAACTTGTTATACGTTCATTTATTTCCAAATATGTCTGTACAAAAAAACGTACCGGTCTAGATAGACCCTTAGATACCTTATTTGTATACAGTTGCTAAACCAAATAAAAATTGATTAATTAATTACAACACATTTGTGCCTACATATAAATGCGGAGCGCAGATAAGTGTTATAACCTAAAATCGTCGGTCAATCCAAAAGCGAAAGATATACTTTAATATTTAGTAGAGCTACTGTGTGATACGCTAACCTGTACATGTGTACCAAACGTATGGTGTCGGTGTGCCTGCATGTTTATGTACCGTGTGTGCGCGTAGGACGGCGACGGCCGCGACACCTGCGTCGTGCCCTCCACGCACTTCGACCACGTGAGTATTGCCAATTGTTGCTCGCTCTGAGACAGATCTGTTGAGGTGATGTTTGTTGACGCTATCAATTAATTTATATAAATAAAAATACTACAATATGAAGTCATTCACTTGGCTTACTTGACTTAGCAGAACTGAAAGTATGAATTAGTAATTTTACTCTCGCTTGTTTTCTGTAAGGTCGTGGTAAAACTAATAAAAAGCCAAGCTACATATAAATGAGCAACGCTTCAGCTACAGATCAAGGGAAATTTATCTTACTCTCAAATAATATATCAAACATCATCTCAAGTAGACCACGTTCTTGGTTTCTTTTCGCTTTGCCTGCATTTTTGTATTATATGCATCATGTTTTCCCCAATTAGTTGTACAATCAATATCTTTTCTACCGCGCCACTTCGATCTGGTAGCGGTAATTACCGCGAGATCAGGGTATATGTATGACGACAATCTTTATAATACCAGTATCATGTACTATCCAAAACTGACACAAACTCGAACCACGACCAGAGTGATATACATTTTTTTTTATTTGAACTTTTAAGTGCCATTTCCTTATTTTTTTTTCGTTGTATCAGAATTGTTTTACAAACAAACAGAACAAATTGGTCACGTTTCACACATGCACCAAAAAATATATAAATCAAACATCATTCAGTCAGATTTTAATGATGTAGTTCAATGAGAATGTAATGCCTTTATAACGGGACTTCTGTGACAAACAATTCCCGCTTGAAGTTCTTTTAACAGAGAGACTATCTGATTATCCAACTTTATGAACGCAAGATAACGTTTTTCCTACATTCTTCAATTTTTCAATCCACACATATTTACTTCCTCTATCCTCTATATCTGAAAATTAGTCGAAAAGATG
>JWHW01056811.1:109736-123895 GCA_000931545.1 Papilio glaucus
CTTCTATATTTATTTATTAAATATATCTCTAAAAGAATATATTAAATATTTGTATATTTCAAAATTAAATTATAAGCATATCAACATGTTTGATAACGACAGTATATTTGGTAACACTTTAGCCGTAAATGTCAAATTGTTATAAGAACTTCAAGTAGTGTAGGGATTTCTTATTTTGGTTTTATTTGATAAACGTTATAAATGTGGAATCAATTCATATTACACTAAAATCAAGCAAGAGATGTGATCAATTTTATTAATATGTTAATTTTAATGTAACATACTAAAATTATCAGAGAAGTGGTTTAGACAAATACCAATTTGCCAAGCTTCTTAAAAATTTCCTTAAAAGTTACTTATTCAAAACTCCACCAATTTGATCTCTTTATACTACATCTATATAACAAAAATGTCCGGTAGAAGAAAGCCGCCGCCGCCAGGCTTCAGTTTTAAACCAGCTGAGGAACAAGTCAATGTGTATGTACAAGGATTTTATATAGAATTTTAGATCTTTTTATAATTATATATAGGTATAAAGTAGTGATTTCGGCAGGATATAATTATAACTTAGAAACTGTTTACCTGTGGATTGAATCCATTATAAACACTTTTTATTACCTAACAGTATTTACTAATAAAAAATTTGAATTGGAGTGTAATGTGTAGAAGTAAATTTACATGTAATTTCAGAACACCTCCAAGAAATCTTGATAAGCAAACAACAATTACAGTAGATGATAAGACATTCACAGTGCATGCAGATGACTTGGTGAAAATATGTGACCTTGGCCGTGGGGCATATGGCATTGTGGAAAAAATGCACCATAAACCCAGTAACACTATAATGGCAGTAAAGGTATGTAATTTTATGGTTTTAAGTATTAACTTAGCATTAATTTCTGCTTGGTTCTCTCATTTTTATGACTTCCAAGAATAGTTGTTGATTGATTCCCTCTTTATCACAACAGGTCTTAAAAATAATATAGCTCATTCATTTTCTTACTGTTTTTAATGTATTTTCCAGAGAATCACAGCAACCTTTAACACTCAATCACCAGAGTTGAAGCGCTTACTGATGGATCTTGATGTGTCTATGAGAGCCAGTGCATGTCCATACACGGTACATTTTTATGGAGCCATGTTTCGAGAAGGGGATGTTTGGATCTGTATGGAGGTTATGGATATGAGCCTCGATAAGTTTTATGCAAAAGCCTATGCAAATAACAGAACAATACCAGAAAATATTCTTGGCAAAATTGCATTTTCTGTAGTGAGTGCTTTGCATTACCTTTATTCTGAGCTCAGAGTTATACATAGAGATGTTAAACCATCCAATATACTTATTAACAGAAAGGGAGAGGTGAAGATGTGTGACTTTGGTATATCTGGTTACCTTGTAGACTCTGTAGCTAAAACTATAGATGCTGGTTGTAAGCCATATATGGCTCCTGAAAGAATTGACCCTAGTGGCAACCCAGGACAGTATGACATAAGAAGTGATGTGTGGTCACTTGGGATATCTATGATTGAGTTAGCAACTGGAAAATATCCCTACAACACCTGGTGCACACCATTTGAACAGTTAAAACAAGTTGTCAAAGATGACCCTCCAAAGCTGCCGAGTGGAGCATTTTCACCTGAATTTGAGGACTTGGTGACGAAATGTCTTAAGAAGGACTATAAACAAAGACCTAATTATGATGCCCTATTATCACATGTGTTTTGTCTAGAACATAGTAAAAAAGAAACAGATGTGGCTTCCTTTGTTCAAGAGATCCTCGACTTACCAAGTCCCAGTGGCGATTGTTAATTAGAACCTTTTAATTTACCTATAAGTACAAGTTTTTAGTAACTAACAATAATGTAGGATATTAACTGCGAGAATAACATTGAACTTATTAACATATTAATTTTTAAAGTTATAACGCAATGTGTGTGATGTGAATTACTTCCAGTCAATTTTAACACACTTTCAAATTATGCAAGAAATTTTAAGGCAAATAAAATGAAAAAATAATTGCAAATTTAAATATTGTAACATTTACCACATGGGCCATGGGTTATTAAGCAACCAGGCAATTATCAAGGATATATAGTGGTGACACAAAAAATGCTAACACACATAATCTTGACAAGTATACATTTGACAGCCATTTTGTAGTTTAAATATGGTTTGCCAAGACAAACAGTATAATAGTTATCAGTTGTAACAATGGTTCAAACTTAAACCTTAACTTGTGGCCATGTAGTTTAAAAAGGCCTAAGCAAGTATTGGTGACGTGTGTCATCTATGTAGCAATATTTTATATTATAATACATCACAAGTTAATTAGTCAGAATAAAATATTTGTTTACAATATTCTTTTTAATTTTTTTTGTTAACATTTGTCTTTAAAGAAAATAGCGCAGTTGCCTTTTCAATTTGTGAGCAAATGTGCTTGCTGGTGGCAATCTGCATTAGAGTACATCCTTTCTGTGATTACTTAATACCTTGCCCGGCAGAATGTTCTCTAGTGGCAGCCATATACTGAAGGATCATAGGCAGGCTTCCCACAAGATAAACCAACAATCTGGTGAGGGTCTTGACTGGGAGCCCAGTGGATGCTGGTCGCAAGAGAATGATCTTTGTCAAGGCATATGATCTATTGACTGGTGATAATAGTGATTAACACAACATCGTTGTTGAAAAAGCAAAGATGGGCTTCAGAATCTTTTTGAATATCACACCTTGTAAAATTAGAAGCACTAAGTATCTATTAAGAGTAAAATATGTAGTTGTAGTAAGAATTTACTTTACTTACGTCATTTTACATTTGATCGACGTTGCAGTTTTTTTAATGGTGCTTATATATAGCATGGAAGTTTCAAATAAATTTTCAGGAAGTGAATCACTTGAACCTAAAGTTGATATTTATTATTAAGAAAAAAAACTTTTGTATGCATCACAAAACAAAATAATTGTTTGAAAAAAATTAAGTTTATATGCCAAGCATAGGGTTTCTCATACTCCTTTCACCAATAAAAAGTAAAAGATAAATCTTTGAAAGTAAGAATAATCATCTAAGGACTATAAAACAAAAAAGAAACATCAAGTGAAGTAGTTAAAAGCCTGAAAAAAATAAGTTATTTGGACTTCAGAGATAATTGATTCTGCAGCAAAAACTGAGACTTAAAAATATTTATAATAAATATAAATTTCAAATCAACTCAGAAATACATTACTGTTGTTCAACTATCTTGGCTAGGGTTGCTGGCCCAAAAACGCATACGGAGGCATAACACTAACAACGTAGCACCTCCTGCAAATACTTATCACACTTGTCAACGGCCGCACGCGTCCAATGATGATGTTCAACTGTATTAAAAAAGTAATAACAGAGATTTAGCATCATTATCATTTATTGTAAACGTTTTAGTTATCAAAATCACGGCACAAAATAAATTAAGTACAAAATATTTTCGTAAGTACGTATCAAGTACAATATGTTAACACTTACTCTTAAATATTAATGTTAATCACACAAGTATAATGACGTCATCTCGGTCGCAAGGAACTCTTTATAATAATATGTCATTCAATTATAATACATATTAATTGACTAGATGTTTTCGCGCCTTAAAATGGCGAGTTCATCCCTAACTTTGTGCCGAAGTCCAATCTCGCTCGACGTTGGTTGCGCCCGTCCGCTCTGTACAGAAACATAAGATAAAAATTTATCTGCTAACAAGAATTTAATGTATACATGAAGTAGTTTGGTTTAAAGTAGTAGAAAAACGTTTATATAACATAACATACTGTTAGTATTTACATTTATTATAAATTTCCTTGCTGGGATTTTAATTACATAGTGAATTTCCAAAAGTATGACTGAATATATAAATTTATTACATTATTGAAATCCTTGCTAAAAATGTGTTAATGGATAGTAAAATATATCGAAGTTATGTAATAATATGGAAGCTTACCGCATATTTTTACAATACGTTATATGTGGTGAAGGGTATAAAACTACTTCATTATAAAAAAAAATAGTTAAATTTGTCATTCTTAACCAATAGATATCCATTTTGTCCCCAAAAATCACCACCTTTTTCAGTTCTTAGCTCTCATCCGATGTACTTTCCTAATTTTGACCAGATTCCTCTGGTGTTGCTGATGTTCATGGCCTTATATAATAGGCAACCCGCTGTTCGACAAAAAGATCATCGGTCTATTTATGCAATACTTTTTTATTGAAGATGGCAAACGAGTTAGCAATTCAACTGATATTTAGTAACCGCTACCCATAGGTCATTTGCAATAAGCTAATGATTTACAAGATAAAGAAAAAAAAGATATTTCCTTTTCCTATCCATTCTGTCAAATCAAAATATAAATCGGTACAGTCTTTAGCGGTGACAAATCCAACGCAAACGTTTAGTCGAGGATGTGGACCGATTGGACCGGCGAGAATTACATTCAGCAGTAGATTGAAGGGGACTTTAATAAAATGATGGATGTAACTTGACAAATACTGACTTGATCTCCTGCCATTTGATGAGCTCGTTGAGCAGGAGCACGGCGAGCGGCGAGGCGGCATATGCAAGCGCGAGCGGCCAGCGCAGCTCGTAGCGCAGCGCGCACAGCTCCCAGCGCTCGCAACCGCCGTACCGCACCCCGCCCACGCCAACACACAAGAAACTGAACACGCCCTGGACTACCAGCCTGTTCCCAATGCAACCATTACCATAAACATAGAATGTAGTATAATGCTTGAACCTATTTTGCTGTTTCATGTCTCAAAATCAAAAACTGCTGAACTGATTTAAAAAATTCTTTGACCAATAAAAACTCTATCAGCTAGTTGCCTATTTTATTATTGACGAGCGAAGCTGGTTGCCAGTTTATAGTATTATCTATAAGCATGACGGTGACATCAGACTTAGTCGGTTTCTTC
This sequence comes from Papilio glaucus, assembly GCA_000931545.1. Lineage (NCBI taxonomy): Eukaryota > Metazoa > Arthropoda > Insecta > Lepidoptera > Papilionidae > Papilio > Papilio glaucus. Next base: position 114,674 of record JWHW01056811.1, read on the forward strand.
TCTAAAAAAACGTTTATAGGCAACAGATGATTAACAGGAAGAACTCCGTGGTTGTTCCAGTGTTCTGTGTATTTGTTAAGCCTACTACAACGCTCTCAGTATTATATATGGGTATAACATAGATTATATAGAGCGCTGTCTCCTTTGGGTTGCTTTAATATTGACTTTAAGACTAACGTCTGACAAGGGACAACAGACGGTAAAAAAGCAAGGATTACTTACAATAGGAGTACAGCAGCCAGCCAAACCTTATTCGTCCAGAAACCGCCCTGCCAGATAGAGCGTTGTCTGTGCACGAACGATAAGGAGATCACAACTGCAAAAAAATCACTTCTCATCTTTCTCTCGTACGACAGTAAGAAGTAAAAACTCTCAGATATCAGACGCTACAGTTGGTATTTCAATAAGTCCTCGACGGCTTATTTTTCTAATGGGTAAACTTACTTAGATGGAGCGTGACGAGTGCGAGCGTGAGGTGCTGTGCGAGGTAGAAGCCGTCGTAGAAGTCGTCGCCCCAGCCGTGCCAGCTGCGCTGCGACAGGTCGCGCTCTCCGCTCGCGTTGCCCACGTTCACCGGGTACACCAGCCAGCACGACGTCTGCCCTGTCGCCTGGAAATAAACTTTTACGTATCTAGAATTTTAGAAAATAACTCTTAAGTTTGTACGATTTAAAAAATAATTCTTAAAAAGTAATAAACGTCTTTTTTTTTAATCCAAAAGGGCTACAAATGAAGTGTGATTTATAATTATATAATATTCACTTTTATTGACCACGTTGAATTTTAAATGTCATAAGGGATGAATCAGTCGACCAACAAAAACTAACCAATTGGAACGGAGCTTTGTAGATGAGTATGTTGTTATATTTAGAACATGTGCCCCGCGGTTTCACCCGCCCTGTAACTTTACTTAAACTAAATGATATTACCTATTTAATACTACCGTAACCTCATCATCTCCCTGCCCTTTTCCCGCGTATGTGTCACGACACAGTATGGCCGTAGCACAAATTGATATAACTTTTTTATTTATAAACCGATTGAGATAAAACAAACACTAAATTTTAAGTGACGCTTACCACAATACATTAGTGAAGACCGCAAATCGGTTAAGCCGTTTCTGGGATTAGCGGTAACAAACGCACAGACAAACAGACAAAAATTCTAATAATAATTGTTTTGGGTTGTTTTCAGTTTATGAAGGCCCCCAAGAATAGTTTTTCTCAAATATCATCCATGTACAGACAGCGATCAGTTACATATTTATATACTATAGATGAGATCATGTGCCCAGCAACGGTTTAGGTTTACATACATACCTCTGCAATTTGTTCGCAGAAGCTGCGCAAAGTGAAAGCGTAAAGGGCCAGTATTGATATCGCGGCGGGCATGAACTTGCAGGCGTAACACCAAAACACGAACAACGCCATCTAGTTAGAAATTTTTTTTGAAGGAATTGTATCAACTTAATTTTAAACAATTTCAAGTTTATGCTAGATGGTTTACGACAATAGCCCAAAGGTGGATTCTAACTCACGTATCTTGGTCCACGTCTTGGGTGGCACAGTAGTGCCTGGCCAAGATGATCCAAAGGAACAAGGCACTATTCCATAATTTTGTCACAGCATTTCGTCATATTTTCGAACCGCCACAGCTTATGTCCGGGTGATAGAAAGTTCTGAACATAAATGTTACTTCACGTTCCACGAACATTAAACGACCAAGTCATATTTTTAGGCACAAATTTTAGCACAGCTAGATGTTTGACTACTAAAGATAACTTTTTAATAGTAAAAAAATTATGACCTTCTAAGTTTTGGCAACCAATCTTAGACCATGTTCACACTGCCGCAAACATATGAATGTTTTCAGCATGAAAGAAAGAGAGAGATAACAACATGTTTTATATGAATAAAACATGTTGTTATCTCTCTCTTTAAAACCTGAGATAATATGTTTTTTATAATGTTTTCGGCAGTGTGAAGTCACGATTACATGAAATGATTTTGGTGGGATAATTTATTATGTGAGGTCGTATTATTTCCTGAGTTAATTTGGCCCATTATTGCTGTCCCGTAGAGTACCGTACGTCACCTTGGGGCTGAGATCAGCTTGCGGGCGAGTGGCGGCGCGCTGCATAACGGTCGCGTGCACCGGCTCGAACGCCAGCGCGCCCGCAAGCAACGCCACCGCGGCCGACGCGAACGCAGCGCCCCCCGTGCTCAGGGCGAGAGGCAACAGCGAGCAGAACGAGCCCACCTAATAAACATGTACACATTTCGTTCCTCTGCAATGTTGATGGTATCGTGCAATGATATAATACCAAAAAATTGCAGATATGTCATTAGCGGGCGAAAAGTGAAGATTCGAAAATATTCTAATTGGGACGTTTTTTCACATTTACATCACGCAGGGAGAAGAGTAGGAAGTGACAAACACTTGCTGTCCCATTTCCCTTATCATTTCAATTAAGTTACCATTCCTTTTTACACCATTCGATATTTTGTTGGTGTCTTTGAAACACTTTTAACCGATGATCCGGGGAAAAAACTGTTCCAAAGCACTTTTAACCCATCATTTTGTATGCGTACTTACACTTACTCTCACCTCCTTGCAAATGAAAAAATAAAATAATCTGACATACGTACATTCTCTGCTAATATATTACTTGATCGGTTCGTAGGAGCGAATCAAAGGAGGGTCGATTTTCTAAAAAGTAGCAAACATACTTGCAACAGTGATATGAAGCATGCGCTGCACATCCAGAACTGCGTACTGTTCCACAGGCACATCATGAAGTGGCGCGACATCGTGATGAGCGCGAACAGGGACACGTCCGCGTCGCGCGTCATCTGAACACCCTCACAAACTTCAATCAATCTTTATCAATTATCTTTATTAATTATTGGTGATGTGTTTTATGGTAGAAGGCTAAAGAGCAAGCGGTTTATTTGTTGTTAAGCGTTGCGAGCGTGATGTCAGATTAGTTGCGACCGTTTATCTAGAATTTTTTTTTTTTTTTAAAAATACGACCCCAAGAAGTACCTACTATAAACTATTTTTTTATAACTGTGTTTATATTGAAATTCACTCTTATGCCGTCGGGCGAGAATAGCTTATTTGCTCGATTACCATTAATAAAAAAAATAAGAACTTTTAAATGGCGTACAAACCTTGGTGTTGCAGTAATTCGTTAACGGTCGATTTTGCCATTTATTTAACAACTTCATTAGTGCAGCATGAAAAATGAATTGCAAGTCTATATAAGGACCCTATATAACCTATGCACTACGCATTTCTAATTAATTGAATAATTTTTATCTACAAAAATGGACTATTATTAGATTAAATTGTATATTTCACACACTATTAATTATCTTTGAATATCCATAACAAAAACAGAACGAAAGCGGAATAAAATTGGAAGGGAAGGACTAAAAATATTACCGATAACGAACAGGGCACCGAGTTGAGCGCCCGGGCCAGCTGTATGGGGCCGACGCAGCCCTGCGGCAGCTGGTACGGCGGCATCTTCTGACATAGCACCGGGTACAGCGGCTCTACTGCTATGCTGCAAAAATACAATATCAAAACAAGTCTAGGTCTGAAGCAGACGATGCAGAATTTAGGTTTGTTAGGTGTGTTCACCAATTATATAACGGTTTTCTCAATAGATTCATCAGTTAGGTAGATGTTTATATACTTTTATGAAGAACATAAATACACAGCAGAACACGTTAGTTTTGATTATTATCTGGATATCAACTGTATCAATGTTAAGAAACATGTAAATAGATAAAAAAGTAAATATTTCAAATTTTTCTCTAGACATATGGTTATTTAGTTTTCAAATCTTTAAATTATTTTTATGCATTTATATATTATATACATTTGATGTTTTTAAAATGAGCTCTTTTTTAGTGATACTTTCTCTGACAAAATCATTGACGAACCCTCTGTCATAGATTACTCATAGTTCAACTGTTCAGATATTTAGGAACTCTGAGAGGCGCCACAACTCTCCCTTTTGTGTTGCCAATTAAATACTTAACATTATTCATAATTACTAAGAGTAGAATGTAGATACAAACCTGGCGTCAGCTTGCATGAATATCTCCATGTTGAGACAGTTAGCTGCAGACCCCATCACGCACACCACCTCGCCATAGTCCTTAACCCGAAACGTAAAGAAAATAGTTGTAGTTATATGAATTTTAATATTATTGATAAAATTAAAATAAAGAAACAAATTTGTCCCGTCACGTTTCCTGCATTCATCCTTTCAACGCTGACAAACAGATTAGGTTATTTCAATTATAACCGGGTTTACACTGCCAAAAACATTCACATGCAACATATTGTAATCTCAGTTTTTTTCAGAGAGAAGGATAGAGAGGAAGTTTGTATCGCGACATGACGCCAGTGAAAACTCAACGTAACAGTACAATCTATCGAAACATTGTATGTCATATGTTACATACAATATGTTTTTTTAGTAAACGCCTGCATTATCTGTAGTATCATTTAAACAACAACTAAAAGGCTATCTGTCAGATGTGTCATAACTTTGACAGGAGTGTGTGTCACTTCTGACATGTAAGATGTCGTTTATTCGAGACCTGCATGATCTGTATCATCTGGCGCACGGAGCTGGAGGTGCAGTCGGTGAAGAGCGACACGAGTAGCGGCACGTTGTCCACCTGCTCGATATGAGGACGGATGTTCTCGATACCGCGCGGGAGTTTCGCCTGACAACAAATGTGTGTTGATATATCTTGTCACAATAGAAGTTTTACAGCTATGAAATACAAAGAATGATACCAAATAACGCCCTTAGAAAATTGCTATTTATGTCTATAAGTTCATATTGATTTTATTTAGATAATCGTGTATGGTGGCAGGGTAATATGAATATAAAATTACGATTCTTAGGTTTACTATAGTGTATGTGTAGGTTTGTGGCCAGCATCCCCTCAAACTTTTCTGTATGACTTTGATTGTTGTGAATGATAATCATTTAATATTAGGCGATCACGTCGCTGCTCGGACCGTATATCTCAGTTTGGCCTCTTCCAGATTTTGTTAGGACACGGAGCCCAATTAGTTTTACTGGTCTACTGTATGTCTGTTTGGCTCCGAGTTCTATCGTACCAGTCGACGTAAGAACCCTGACGGTCCTTAAAAGTATCCACAAGCTGTTTGCTTCCAGATCATTTGTTGATCAGTTGTTTCCCTTGAATGTTATTTGTAATGCATATTAGCAAGCTAGTCGACTCACGCGGTTGCTCATGTCGAAGTTGACCGGTGCGGAGTGGTCGGTGGAGTCTGTGAGGCAGGAGAGCGAGCGGCACGCGTCCAGTGGCGACTCCGCGCCCTCTCCCTCGCCCTCGCCGCCGCCCAGCAGCGAGTCCGTCGACTGCTGCGACGCTGATACACTGCCGCGCTAAGTAACGCGAAAACATCAGATTGATTATTTACTATAAGGCGAGAAGAGCACGAGGGTTTTCATGCCAATTACACACTTAGGTGTGTCCCTAAGCGAAGTCATATTACGTTACAGAAATATTTTTTCGTACGCTCCAGGTACATTCCGATCAAAAATAAAGCAAGTTTTAACAAAGATAATTTCCTTTCTTTTTTTCATAATAGAATGTGGCAAACGACCTAGCGGTTCACCCGATATCATCATCGTGACCGCTACCCATAGACATCTGCAACAAGATAACGAGTTGCAGATACGTTACTTACCTTTAATGGAGAGAGATGGAAAGAAAATGGTTATTTCCCTTTCCTATTCATTACCCCCGCCGTCAAATCCTCTTTCCCTTCCCATCCTTTGCTAATAAAGAAGAGGACTAGAATTAGGCCTCACTCATCAGACGAAACGCAGATAGATTCTACTTCACGCCTCGTCGTGGTCGTGGTATTTCACCGGTTGCAGACCTTTTGGTGCGACAGATGTTCTTGTTGCGAGCTCTACCACTGTTAAATTAATAATTTTATGTATTTGCAACATATTAAAATTACCTTGAAGCCGCTATGCGTCGTGATCGAATGCCGAGCCTTCTTTATCTCGTTGTCAAATTTAACAGTTGTGTGCTGCATGTTTATAGCCCCAGGAGCGGACATGGATAGCGCCTTGGATGAGTTCATATTGTTGCTGCGGTGGAAGGAATTCTCTAATATCAGACCTCTTCACGTCAATTAAAATACACATAAAACCCCCTGTTACATTTGTATGCGGCCCATAGTGTTACTGAAATGTGTATTTAGGTACGACTTAAGATTCTTTATCTAGCGATTTATGATCATTATGCTGTTATAGACAATTTATAAAACAAAATCAACAGTCCGAAGGGTAGTATGATGTCACTTATGCTTCTGATATGTTTTTTTATTTAAAATCAAGTTTCAACGACATCTGAACCAATTTTAATTCAAATGTGAACACTAGCCTGTATATGTTACCCAGTCCAGCCAGGCACATTTCTCGAGATTCTTTCATATTTAAATGTCGTACGATTATTATCATGTAATAATAAAAACCACACGGGCGATGACGACCACGTACAGCTACTATATTTATAGTATGTATTTTATACAAATTTATAATTGTTATTTTATTGTATAAAAACATTTATTATACAGTTTTAATACATCAAAATGGCTAGATTTGAATATTAATAGCAATATTTCGAGTGTTAGCTACTTCAGTGTTAATAATCGTGCAAATTGGATTCAAGCAAACAAAAGACAATAATTAACAAGTGCATTGGATGAATTAATGTATTATTGTAAATTGTGTCAACTGCTCTGTGTGATGCATTGAAAATCAAATCAGAGGGATGTTTACTGGCTAAAAAGAAAAGGCAACTAGAAAGCTAAAATTAAAACTAAAAAATAAAATAATTATTTACTTTTTTTAAGTATATAAACGAGACACGTTTCAGTCATTAAACTTAAATTATCTTATTTTATTAAATGGTGAAATATAATTTTAAATCTAATGACAAAAACTAATAGAAATTTTAAAGTAAACGAGTCCCACGTCACACCTCGATGTCAATCCAATTTTTTTTGTTAAAGGTTAGTAATGTTTTTAAAACATTTATTGTTAACTGTTTCAAATAAGCAATGGCGAATGGAGATGGTTCAAGACGGCAATCGAATGGGAGGCTCAAAACTTATTTGTTTGTAGACAGTACCGTCAACAGATGGGCTATTAGCGTTTTCACATGGCTGAAACGTCTCCACAATAACAGTGATCACGATCATTTTGTAATTTTGGACTTTCTACTACTCAAATTTAAATAGTAACTAAGCTAAATGTTTAATACCTAACTTGGTGGTCTAATAAGTGAGTTGCAGTATGTATGTAATCATGGAAAGGAAAAAGAAACAAGTTTTTACATTTCGTAAAAAAAAACCTAGTTCATCCAACGCGTCGGGGATACGAGGTGTGACGTCAGACGGCGCGACAGAGCGTTAAAGACAAACCTATAGAAGCCGAGCGCGGTTTCGCAAGTATCGATGACCCTAGTGAGTTGCGTGGCGGTGTTAGCGCGCTCCTTGCCCGCCGGCAAGGTTTGCGACGACAGCGGCGACGCCCCCTTGCTGTCGACAATATTAGTGCACGCGATTTGGGCAAAATTCATTTTTTAAACTGGCAACCCTAACACATTCTGACAGCGTCACAGGCGTAATAAGCACCTTTCGATAATGTCACAGACGAAACAAACTCCCACAGTTAGACGTCACAGTTTCACAAATTATATAGCAATTTTTAAAATTTGCTTAAATGCGAGTGATTGAATATGATGGTAGATTTATTTACAAGTTGCGTAAAGCGAAAGTTTGAGGATGTAATTGAAAAGTAATACAGATAATTCTTTATTTTGAAAAAAAATATGTCAATATTTTTATTTGCGAATGAAAATGATATAGCATAGTGTAAAATAGATGAAAATTAAGCTCACAACAATAAAAACACATTTAAAAGTTATAAATGGAACAAAGGTCTCTAGAAAAAGGGTAACACTATCAAAATAAACAGGACAATTAAAAAAACCAGGTCCAAGATGTTGCGTGTTTTAACCTAGTTTGTGAGTTGTGTATTTCAATGTAAAATTATAACATTAAACATATTAATATATTTGGTTAAGATCCATGTCCCAATGAAGTGAAACTTTACAAGCATTTATAAACGACCGATCATACGTACATAAATTATATAAAAAAACCATAGCCACATGTACCATATCACATTTAAAGTGATAATTTTAAGCGTATTTTTTCCATCAAACATTAAAATTTCTTTGGATGATGCAATATCAGAAGGTCACATATACATATAATACATAATGATAATAAATGCTGCAAAACTAAAACAAAGACGTCACTTAGAGATATCAGAGCGCCTTTTAATTACTGTGGCGTTTACATTAATTTATCTTTTCTTACAAGAGAAATAGGCTATTTTAAATACTTCCTTTAAACCCTCTAAGAACTCCTCAAAAAAAATATCTCCAAAAGTTACACCGTTTAGGAATCGAACGCTGACGAATCAATGCTGGAATATAGTAAAGCATTCTCATGATTAGATAGGATATAGATGTTGTTTTAGGACGTTCCCGGGTACAAATTTCTCTAGTCTGAGTAAAGTACCCACCTATACATACAACTGCGGTTGCCGAATTAAATTACTAATGTCTAAAACGTCTTTCTCATCGCACTCCGTACCTTACGGGGTCGTCGCTTATGAGCGAGATATGACAGTTCCAGCCGGACTCGAGGCCCATCTTCTCGCTAAACACGCGCGACCGGAGCTCGTTCTCCTTACTGAAGTGCACGAAGCGGATGCAAGCGCGCTCCAGTCGCTCGATCAACTCCACCATGTCGCTCTGCGCCTGGTACTGCATCGTCACCATTCCTATGAAAACCTGGAATCCATATTGTTTTGCGGTATTTTAGAAAGACATATGAGAGATATCTATCTATCTCTCAGGTGTTCTAAACATTTACAATGTTGTGTAAAAAATACATTTAACGAATGTGGCCCATTGGAATGTTTTATAAATACATATTTAACCATATAATAGTATAACAGAAACTCACCTGATTGCATTGCATGTCAAAGAATCCGTCAGCATCATTGACGTCGTCATCGGTTATTTCATTGAACAGTAGCGAATCTGAATCAAATAAGCAACTCTCTAAAGGGAT
>JWHW01056811.1:166954-178766 GCA_000931545.1 Papilio glaucus
TTGCGTGCTTCAATTTATGATCTACTAACTGACCCGACAAACTTTGTTCCGCCTTGCCGTGGGTTTACAGTGCCGAAAAATTCACATAAAACATTGTCAGTTTTTTCAAAGAGAAAGATAGAGACAAAGCTTGTGTCGCGACACGATTTTACGCCAGTGTACATACCAGTACGTACAGTTAGAATGAATTCAATGTTGTTACGTTATTAGTTGCATACATTTTGTATTAACTGCTGAATGGATTGCACTTGGGCCGATTCCCTTTATAAAAGCACCATGAGAAATACGACATTTTTCGTTATTGTATAAGGCAGTTAGTTAATACTCTTATAGTCTCTAATAGTCTCATGTCATTTCATCACAGATAATATCCCATATGAATAATGTATTAGACATTTAAATTTTTCTTTCGTGCATCTCTACGCTACTCGAGTGTTCATATTAGTAAATATATGATAATTTTAAGTGTTTGAATTATGATCTAAAGAGTCTTGATTCATAGCGTATTTGAACGAAATCCGGTCGTAGTACTTATATAAATCATAATAAAATTTCTTTAATTTGTACCCGACAAACTGATGACGTTTACTAGCCCAGCCTATCCTAGTTCGGTTAAAAAACATGAAAGTATTTTATTTAAAAGAAATATTGCGTAAAAATCTTGCATTACATTATAAGAGGTAAAGCGTGTCGCTCCCGTGCTTCGCGGAACAGTTCGTCGGCTTCTCGTATTGATACTCAATTAACGCTTTATAGCCCCCGTCGCTCTAATAAGCTGGCGAATTAGCCGCCAACTGGCGCTTGTTTTAATAACGTTAACGAACGTACGATTCTGAGAAATCGATACCTTCTTGTAATCGCCAATATTTTCCAATCGATTTGGGTCGAATCGATTGTACGTTTCTAACGCACGTAGTAGTAGCCGGTGTTTGTTTACACTACAGCGTTCCCACTCGGTGTTCTTGATAGCATTTTATACCCCGATTCGTCAAAGGAAATATTGTTATTTCAGGGCTTTGTTACGGCCAGGCCGCGGCCTAGCTCTGGCTGTCGTGTTCGTCTTGCTCATGCTTTTATTTGTTGTGGGCTTCATACATGTGATTGTAAGACTGTTGATGTCTTAAACCGAATAAAACTATTATCGTGTAGGTTTAATTAGCTGACTTCGTTGTTTAACAGTTAGAGCAAAGGGCCCAAAAATATATCTAAAATTAAGTGCCCCTTGTACGATGCTTGAGCCACCTCCTTCCTCTTTTCCAACCTTATAAACGTCGTGAAAAACGAATGACAATTTCTATCTCTGTCTCTCTGACAGTTGTAAGACAGACAGACACAAACACGGGAAAACATTGACCTATTTTAAAAATACTTCCGTGAAAACATTAATAGATATCCTGACCCATTTAATTGGTCTTTGCAGCGTGTCGTTCGTACCAAAAACTAGTGTCTATTTTTGTAACTGAACCACAGGGTGTCTCCGTATGTACGGATAATTACAATTCATGCCGGACGATACAAGGAAACCGCTGTAATTGTACGCTAGCGTACTTCCAAGAAAGACAACTATTCTGCTCTGTGATAACGTAATATTGATAATGGTATCAACGGCTGTGTTGTGTGTATATTTATATCACGTACATATGTGTGCGTCCACGTGGTGAGGATTACGTGCGAATAGGTCTGTCTTTTATCGTATTACAATAGGAGATTGCTCGCTGTTAATCTTGGTTCATAGCTCTTAACCTTTGTGTCCTCGACCGTTTCAAGATGTTGGTATGCTGCCTGAGAGGTTGTTCCAGAAATATGACATACTTGTTTTTTATAATGACATAATTCCCCTATACCCACACACCACCATTTCCTAAGGGGAAATTATGTTGTAAAAAAGTGACGATCAGTTTGGCGGGAATTTAAATACAAAATCCAGTACTGTATTGTCACCGTTTAAAATAAAACTATAATTTCTGGTATTCTGGTAATAGCATTGTGTAATCCTTGATTTATTTAATTAATAGTTTTCAGTATGATAATAATCCGATGGCTGGCACGTGAATACAATTTACACCTACAGGTTTTTAATTGAGGCCTATCAATGCGGCTCGAGACCCACGCCTTGGCCGATTCGCTGAAAACAGACGCCAGGCTTTTTACTCACGCGCGCTCCGCTACTCGTTTCGAGCAGTAAAAAGGATCCATATTTCGAGATATTTGTTAGTGTCAGACACTCCAATTGATAGTTCTATAACTGATTAGACTTTCACGTTTTTCATTACCCTTTTTTAGTTTCCACACCAGCTGCTTTTTGTGATGAAATTAGCTCCGATAAGGGTGGATTCAGATTAATTATTGCACTTCAAACAACTACATACAACAACAACGAATTAGTAATAAAACTAATTTATGCTGCAAAAGTGATTGGAAATATTCACAGGGGATGTCCTATTAGAACTTATATCGATGCCTGCCTACCCCTCTGGGCTACGGGCATGAGCGCGAAGCAAGATTTATATGTCTTCTTTGTAGAAATTAATAGAATATTGTGTATTTTCAATATATTATACGTCTTTAAAACAAAGATTCTCACTACTATTTTTAGACAATTTGTAGTCTTACTTCTTAACAGGGCCGATTGAACCGATTTCATCAAATATGTCGCATAGTTGGTTGTCAAATGTATCTCACATTTTTTGTTTAAAACTGTAGGAAGTGTCGCTCATATAGTTTAAAGAAAAACACATGAGTTGATGTATGTTTCCACTGACATTAACAGCGGCCCTCGGTACAGTTTTATTAATATCGATTCAAGCGCACAAATCGTTGTATCGTTTAAAGGGAATCGATAATTTTCCGTTGAAGCGGTCAATTCGCATGAGCCGGCTTTTGTCGCGCGTTTCCCGGGAATATGTGATGTGTACGCTCCTTTCGGAGACGCATTTGTATGTCTCTTTGTTTTTATAGATCGTTCGCTGAAAGACTCCGACGACGGTGTTCATAATGGCCTACCCTTCTTCGCGTTCACATATGTTGGCCGTAACTACCAATACAATACGTATTACTATTAATTTATATTTTTCTTTATATCGCGCCTCAAAGATTTTAATTGTATATCATATTCTATTACAACGTACTATGTTTGAAATCAGCTTATTATTTGTGCAATACGCTATATGTGTTTTGTTAAAATACTGTGATGTGACATTAGTCTTTCTGCACTCTGTGATAGATTTCAGTTTGAATGTTATTTAGTCAAACCCACAGCAATCGTAAAGATCTCGCAGTGGAATAGGGATCTGTAACCTATTCCAATAGATGACGAGCATATCTATGTACTATACATACTTATGTGTCAATGCCCCTTTATAATTTACGGCAACCCTCCGTACGAGATGAGGTAATGGATACTTCGAAATCGTCGCGGTGTGATACTTCAATATTTAATATTGGGGCCAGAGGGCCGAAAAATAAGCGTCAATAACAAAAAATCTTTCAATTTTAATATTGTCATAAAAACTCGAGCCTAATTTTTACGAATCAATTAAATCAACCCAAAAAAACGTGATTTTTTTAAATGCAATGCCTTACTGTGTTTCTATACATATTTAATTTTTGTACAACACGATTTATAAATGTTGACTTTTATGGAACAAGTTCAATTAAATTATTGGTTGGTTTAAACAATAAGGTGGTTACAGAACAAATTAAATATTATTCGTAGTCTGGCGGTTAGAGGTCCTAGCCGTTACATCGCGGTTTCTTCTAAGGTCAGTGGAAAAAGGACAGTTATTGATTTATAGAGAGATAGTTGCTAGCCCAATCGAGGTATCTCCCATAGGGTCTATATTTTATTAGTAAAATAGATAAATGAATAAGTTTTAGTCTTTTTATGAGCACATTAGTCAAGTTGTATTTATTTTTAACAAGTTTATTCTTAAATGGCTCTCCAGACGGAGATTTAGTATTCTGCTGTTGGTGACCGTAATAGGTCTTAATTAATTTCCAGAAGGACGTACCGACGTGGGGGCCGCCTCATCCTCTGTACAGTCTTTTATTAACTGATTGTTACACTACCACTGTACCATGACATCACACAAAAGCTTTTTTTTTTGAAAATTTTTAACTTCAAAGATCGATTTCTCAGTTTACACGATAAAAAATATAGCGCGTGCCGACGACGACGGCGAGTAATTGTAAACTCTATTTAACTTGTTAGTTGTGATAACGGCCCAATAAACAAATTAGGCTACTGTACTTCTTAATGTCATTTTCAACTAAATATCTATCAAAATAAGGTCTTATTTTGTTCAACTTGTTGTAAACGTGGTTCAACAGAATAAACAGGTTAACGTTCTCGGCCGGATACTTTACGCCAGTGGTGTCCAAACTCTTTGATCCAAAGACCGCCTCGACTCGTCGATAATTTACCAAAACAATTACTGTTAAAAAATCACTTTTTTGTTAAAAAAATCATTGGATAAAATCAAAAGTACCACTTAAGTAATATTTAGACTTAGGAATTGGCAACCGATTTAACCGAGATCAGTTGGACCCAGAGTGCAAAACACGAGCCAATGAATGCAGAGGCTATAAAACCGATCTTAATAGTGCCAGTTAACGGAAACGGATAGAAAGAAACCTTTAAGTTCCATTGAACATAGTCATTATGTGGCTTTTAAAGGCGAACGGATGAATGGATATTATCATATAACATTCTTTACAAAAATCTACAATGTTTGAGTGTCGTTACATTATTGCAGGCCGTAGCTTTGCGTTCCCTGCTAAGCTGAACAATTATATTTTGAACCTGACCTCACACACTTTGCAATAATTGTTGTTTTGTGTACGACCATTCGATCTGCTATTTTTATATTTAACTAAAATATATAAATTATTATTATTTACTGGTTTGATTCAATTACCGGTTTGGTAAATTTTTTTACCAATGGGTAATTTTGGCTTTATAAATTCATGCCGTTTAAGGAACAACACTTCTATATTTTACTGACATTACCATACAATGATTATTTATATTGAACTTAATATAGTATAGATTATATAACACTAACAATATGTATACAAAATACAACAGAAATGACTTCAAGTTTTGGTCTCCATCGATTGGGGGGAGCGGTGCCCACTTTATCGCCATTCGCGGAAATAAAAAATAATGTTTTCGGTCCAAAATGTTTGCTTTGATGCTATTAGGTATTTCTAGTTTTAAAAGACTTATATTTGCTTATTTTTTAATTCTTGATGACGACATACGGTTGGCAAACTGCAACTTAATATAATGGGGTCTCTCAGGAATGGCCGTGGCCATCTTAAGTATTTACATTTTGCACTACGTAGAATGCTTTTTGCTCTCGCAATTTTTCCCCCACGTCCAGTTCTCGGTAACTGGTCGTTGAGATGCCGCTCGCTGCCTCTAAAAAGGAAGAGCAGGTTCGCTCCCAAATGTTTATTACTTAAATTATTCAATTGGAGGTTATCCTGTTATGGAGATTCTGTTAGCGTGTCGGGCCGTGACTGTGGTGGCATTTGATGCGATTCTCTTTCTTATGTGTGACGTTTTAGCGGCGAATCTTGTTCAACAATGACTGCAGCCATTGAAAAGGCACAAACGCTCTGTGCTCGGCCAATGATTTATTTAATATTCTATACATGCATGAATGCTGCTATAAGTATTTTCGCTTTTGTAGTAGATCGTTGACAAATCATTTTATTGTGTTTTTTTTTTAATCTAAAAAACTATCACGAAAGTTGACTAGAAAATTGTACAATAAAACAGTATGCTAATTTTAGAATACATGATTACAAGAATGCCTTCGATCGATTTAATGGTGTGACTACCAAGTCAATAATAATATAAATAGTAAAAAAACAATTTACAAATTACAAATGTTCATGTCACTAACCTAACCTAACGCAATACAAATAATATGTATGTTGTTATTTTTTTTTCCAAAGTGGAATAAAGAAATTGATTATGTAAATTTAAAAGTCTACACTTTTTATAAAACTCGAACGTGAGTAAAAAGCCGTTTTATAAAATTTTTATTAATAATGTCTCACGAAAGTTTTAATGATATCAAAATCTACACTCTAAAACGCAGCCATAATTAGCCACGATTTTAAATATTCTTTTATGAGATATTGTACTTAGTTTTTTATAATATTTATATTATTTGTAATTTTATTTTATTAATATAACTAAATTGTTTTACGTTTACGAATCCTCCGTAACCCTAAGCTATTAAAGTTCCTAATCACCAAATGAATCTATCCTAACTAAACGTTTAAATCGGGGAACAACAGACGGCTATTTTATATTAATACTAGCAGCTGCCCGCGGCTTCGCACGCACTTCCTTTTTTCCACATAATAAATAAACACAGTAATTATATATTACTTTTTTTTTTAAATCTAAAGCATCGAATCCCCTTGAACTCACACAAAAAAATTCATCAAAGACGGTCCAGGCGTCTATTAGGAGTTCAGTGACATACACACGCACACAAGAAATATATATGTATAAAGATGAACAAAATTTTACATAATAACTAGGCCTTATTTCATTCTTTTGATGTTTTTTTAACAGTATGCGCATCTCGATAATTTTCCCACTACGTAAAACTAACCAACCCCCTGGATTAAATCGTAAACGTGTGTATTCCTACAGCCTACGTATATTCTTCAATTCTTACATAAAACAATTTGAATTAATTTACTAGAATACATGCTCTTTATCCTGTTTACTGCTAGCGAGCGGTACATGCCATTGAACTTCGTTATAATATAACAGATAACGATGCCTCCCACTCGTTTCTCAGTATGTTATTTGATAATTATTTCCAATCTTTTCTATTTTCATTCAAGCATCCGCGCTACCGGGAATTTGTAACTGTTTTATCGTTTTTTTTTTCAACTTTAACCTCAAATTCATTATGGAGTAGAGTCCGTACAGAGATAAAGAGCGTGTAACAATAAACCACAAATTGTCTTTTAATAATTGTTATATTTGTTTATTGGACATGATATCCTTGGGTTTAATGTGGCAAAAACATGAGTAAATAAATAGGTGTAGTTAATTGAATCGATTAACTAGATTTATAGAAGAAAGAAGAGTGAGAGAGAGACGTTTTGTTACTCTTGTAGCCTTATACCATAAACATTAACTACTGTATATTTATAGAAGTAATATTCCTCCCCAGACTAGCAAATCAGCAACCGGTGGCGATCTGATGGCGGACCTGCACGCCAAGCTGTCGATGCGACGACGAGGGATATCTGGTGCTGAGCGGAGCGGTGGCTCGCTGCTCCATGCTATGGCCAGTGCCATCCCGGAGCCGGACCAGTCAACGCCGCAGCGCTCCTCCAGCGATGACGACTGGGATTAGTACGCAACACTAAGCAAATATCTCTTCAAAAAATCGATTATTATAAAACAGTAATCTATACTAATATTATAAAGAGGTTAAGTTTGTATGTTCGAGTTAATCACCGGTACTACTGATCCGATTTTATAAAATTCTTTCACCAATAGAAAGCTCTTCTATCAGCGACTAAGATTCTATATTTTTTTCTGTTTGCTGGGTTAGTTGGGTAGCTAGAACCCGAGCGAAGCCGGGGCGGGTCACTAGTTAGGTTATAAATTAATTCAAAATAATAAACTTGTTAGTGTATTCCTGTCTAAATGCCACTATTATATGTGATGCTACGTCTAAATGCATACGTCGATAATTATGTAATGGATATTTGTGTGACCGGTTCGGGTGCGGTTTTGGTCAATTTAATAGCGGCACCTTCTTGGAAGCAAGTCATAATATCGCTTGAAATTATCGACGGCGCCCGACTGCTTATAAATAGCCCATTAAAAATATTATTAGAAGGTACTTTAATATAAATACGTAGATTATACTCAAATATAGTGAAACGGGTGAACGAATTTTCATACGACTATTATTTGCCATTTGTGTGGTGCAGCTCTAATAACTGAGCGCATAAATCGCTTACTATGAAAGCTCGAAGCGTCTTGTCGCTTTTAGAACGCTATTTGCGTATCTACATAGGCTCTATTATTAGCATAATATTGTTGTCAGCATCTGTTTACTATACATATTTTCTATTTACGAACATAAATCGGAAAGGGCCTTCGTTCCGGGAGGTTATTACGATAATCACATTTCTCACTAGCGGGTAGCGGCCGTCTCGCTTTCGTTTCTGGGAAGGTGAGCGAGTGCGAGCCTTGCGCGCGAACTATCAACTGGTTCGGGCGATTAGCATTTCCAGAATTGTGAAAAGAAAAAAAATATGTGTGTACATTTATAGCCAGGCGACGCTTCACCCGGAACTGCGCGTTTCGGAACGTTTTTTAAATGGTTTTGACACTTAAACGTCATGTGCGAATTACCGCCTTTTAAGATTCGATTGTCTTAGAACAAAAATGTGTTATTTACACAATTTATATACGAAAGAACTTTATAATGTTACATAATTTAGATCGATTCTAAAAATAAAAAAATAATATACAAAATATAATATAACGTTTATATATGTAAATAAAGTTGAACTTCAAAATTCTTTCTTCTCAGTTTTCAGAATTAATTAGTTACTGAATTTTGTCGATGTTCAGAGTTTAATGAAGTGAAACTTCTTTGGATTAATTAGTAGAACGGTGTATGGTAGTCTATTGACTTAAAATGAGATTATATCGTATTATACAATCGTACAGATAATCTTGAGAAGCTTCACTTCTATCGTGAGAGTTGTTTAGAATAGGAGAAACAGGTTTTTGGCGGTTGAAAATTAATTTTACATGCGTGAAATTGTCAGGGATTTATAAATTATTATCAGAGTAGATCTGCATAAAATTAGGTGTATCGGTAAGAACATGTGATGAGAGTGGCCTATTCTGGGAGGTGCTAAATATAACGTTAGACGTACTCAAAATATTCTTATCTTTCCGTATCGCTTCAGCTTAAGAAATCTATTATTAATTGAAAAATAAAGAATTTATGCATCAACTGAGGCTTTATCGATTGTTGTGAATTTTTGGACATTTTATCGCTTTACGATTGTATCATATAGCTGACATTTACATTTGTTGTTATAACTTTAATGATTTTAGTACACAGTACGCGATGACTTCATTTCACAGAAAAAATGTAGAGATTTTTAATATTGTCGTGTAAAATTTTTTTAATAGGGTTATTGAATCGAAAAAAGAACAACGACTAACGGTTGTCAATAAGGAATATTTAAAAAATTATATATTATAAAATAATTGGTATTTTAGAATCGTAGACGGTAGGAAAATTTTGTATTTTTAAATTTGATGATGCCAGAAATGTCTTGTAATTGTTACGATAGCGTGGTATAGTAATGAATCTGGCACGCATCCTTTCGACAAGTTATAACTCGTGTACCGAAAGGGAATAAAAAAAATATTAATATGTATTTGTAGAATTTTAAAATACATGTAATTGGTGCTTGAAAAAAATAAATGTAACGTTATTTTCGCACGTGTCACGGTAAAACGTGACGGTGTTTATAAAATGGGAGCATTGGGTTGATTTTTCGGCGGTGTCTTTTTGTTTCGTTTAAGTTACATTTGTATGCCGGTCGGTGATCACGAGACAAACAGTTAAGTTCCGACGAACTAGCTGTATACTCCGGCTCTCCGCTGCGCTATACGTGGATTAAATTCAGCTTACTAATCGTCCGGCATAACCCGGCTACGATTGACGCTGGAATACTAACACTAAGCCCTTCGCACGATGAATACGTATGGCTCTGCTAGATAACATCGTGTAATAAACCTAGTTTTAATTTATTATTGTTAGCAATACACTAGTTTCGTTTATATACATTTTTATATTACACATTGTAATATCATGTTCTGATTTTTAATCCTTACATACACGTCAGTCGAACGAGGCGTCGTTTTAGTTAGTAGAAGCCGGTTCTTGCCTATAAAGCATGAATCAGACCTCAATAGATCTAGATTGGTGTACAATTGCATACATTCTATATTATAGTTAAACTATCCCGCATTGAATGTCAAGAAATCCGTACTGCGTCTGAAGCTGAGGCACTCGTATAACAAACGTCGGGATTGATTAATGACCCCTCGACATAATCTCCCCGTACGGACCGCTTATACATAATACATGGACTACGCCGGAATTAGCTTACTCCGTGAGAAAGTTGCTTTTTCTAAATAAAAACATAACGTACAGTCGCTTCCACTGTTTGTGTGTAAAACGTGAGTTGTGTGCGTGTCTGTACGTGTCGGTCGGCGTCTTATACAAACATATTAGCAGCTATTTTGACAGCTTGAATTTCTATATTCCTAGCACCAATTTTAGAATTAAGATTATAAATTAAATCTGAGTAGCTTTAAGATGGCTTTTATAATAATTTAACAATCGGTTTATGAAATTAATTTTAAGAAATGAATTTGTTAATGAAATTGTGTATATACTTTAGCAATGTTGATGTTAATGTATAAACTTAAATGTACCTAACATTATATAGTAGATAACACTTGCCTGCATAGTTTTTATATTAAGTTTTGACTGATTGATTTATATGATCTACGTATTAGTGTTCTTTTTATACACTGCATGCATTTCTGTTTTACTTTTTTGTGGTCATTACAAATGTCTTTTGAATACGTATTGCGGTACAACTGAATAGTCATGTTAATTTAAGATGGATTTTAAAATCAATGCAATGTTTTCTGCAATTCTTTAAATGATGCTGCTTTTTAAAATTTTCCTCGAACTAAGCTAGGTAGACTAGTAGCGAGTCGAGTCTTTAATCCGTCTTATAGTCTTTGATGCTTGTAAATAGAATAACTACGAGATGCCCATTTTAAATATTTAATCCTGATAGTTATTGTCCTGTATACATACGTTTGTTGTACGAATCAATTTTAAATGTTAAAATGTACGTCATTAATAAATGAAATTTTAAATAATTGAAACTTGTCTTTTGTTCTGTCAAAACATTTTATCTATGTATTTTTTCTTCACAGTGACTTAAAATACTTATAAACACTTGCTCATAAGGCATGTTACCGTGGGTTTCCAGTGGCGTAAAATTGTGAAGCGATACAGGGTTTCTCTCTTTGAAAAAAAACTGAGATGACAATATGTTTTCGGACAGTGTAAGCCCACGGTTAAGTTAGGTTAGTACATTTCACAGTCCAATTATTAAGTGAGGTTATATAATACGCTACCACCGTTAAGAGCCAAAGAAAAAAGAATGTAATGTGACAAAAATATTGATTATTTCAAAGGACTGAAATGCTTTAGAAATAGTTAATTGGATCTCGTTTAAATTAAACGACGTGGTAGGTGAACCTGCAGGCTACAGCTAGTAAAAATAAATAACCATCACGACGGTGACTTAAAGGGGTAGCCAGAGATTAAAATTGCCATTTGGCTTAGCCCTCATCATCATCATCTCCTTGCCCTTTTCCCACTCTTGTGAGGTCGGCACAGCATGATTGTAGTCCATACTGCATAGGTTTTGGCTATAGTTTTTACGGCCGGCCGCCTGCCTGACGCCAACCCTCCTTGGGAATAATTGTTTGTACATACATATGTCTTGTTTTATCAGTGTGATCAAAAACAATTTCGTCGCCGAGATAGTCAAAGACATTTGACTATTATTGAACTACTATTGACGAGAAGGGATGCAGAGAGAACTATTATTGACGAGAAGGGATGCACCCGATGCATCCCTTCTCGTCAGGTTCTTCTTTAGCTGATCGGCATTCATCTTCTGTGATAATAATCCCATTCTAATT
>JWHW01056811.1:178808-191299 GCA_000931545.1 Papilio glaucus
TGTTCGTGGAATTCCGCCAGTATCTTTTCTGCGTCGTAAGACATCCGTGTTTACTCATTACACTACATTTCATATATACTTTATATATATCTTATACGCAAACCTGACTTTTACAGGGTTATGGTTATTCCTAATAGTGATTTTCCTTAGTATGTCACCTATGTGCTCTACACGAAGAATGTATTGATATTTTTTACACCGAATCGATCGACACTCCAAAGTTGAGGCGAATGATTTCGTAACGTTGGGTCAGCGACTTCTTTTCACGCATTCTGATTATTTATAACGGCTGAGGCAGCTCGCTAGAAAGCTACGTGTTTCGAGTTTAACACGGCATCGGCCCAGAATGACGTCCATCGAGATTTCTCGGTATAACAGCGCCGAGTATTTCGGAATCGGAAACAAGGATTCCGGGAAACGGGCGCCGGCGGCCGCGCGCGAGGACGCGACGCGTGGGCGTGATAAACAGCCTCTAACCCACTCGTACCACTATTATCACATTTTAAGCCTTTTAAAAAATAACATTGGTTTCAACGGAAATGTAAGATTTTGTAATAAATATATATTTTTTGGATTGCTTTTGATAAACTGCATATAACCTTAATGCCACCAGACCAGATCGGATTAGAGACGTATAAATAAAGGCGATATTAAGAGTTAAGTACTGAATGTAGAAGAAACGATAAAGGTGTTCCAGTACCGTGCCAAATGGAAATCCGTAATGTCTTCCTACCTTTGTGCGTTACTGGCACGAGTTATTTATTATTAACTTTATTGTAAAAGTACTTTTATTACTTGAGTGTCAATATCATTACGAATGGTCGATGAATGAAAAGATGAGAAAATAGCGCTCCATGTACAAGGCAAAGGTGGACAGATACCAACATCGCCCACAAAAACTACCTACAATTTGCTCAAGGTTGCGGAAGTACACCTGATGGTCGAGGAACCGATCTTTGTGGCGATACCAGAGGAAGATCTATGTTCAACAGTCGTAGTCTTCTGGCCTAAGATAATGGTGATGATGAGTTGTAATAAGTAGTTTAAATCACGGCACTTAACAATTACTGTTGAGAGAAATATACTTATGCCCGTTTTCACCATCGATCCCTAACTTTATGAGCTAAGAAATTTAAGTGGCAATGCAAAATAGTAATTACTATTGAGTAATTTGATGTTTTCGAAACTGACTTAATACATATTCCAATTATAATAAAAACGATATATTTTTCGTAGGAGGGATGTGGGATGAGATTTTTAACGGCATATGACGAAGACTTCTTAAAAGATTTAGGATATCCTGGGATACTATCTAAGGTAGTATAGAACACTATTTGAAATATCTCGATAACATGTGTTAATGCTAAAATTAACAAACATACAAAATTATATTTTTTTTTAATGCCCTCTAGAGCCCAACTAAGCAACTTTGTATAAATTTCGAATTAATTTTCGGTCTAAAAATGAAATATATCGTTTATCTTGTGTTTTATTTTTACTACGCTTTATTATTGTATTTTTTATTTCGCCTTTTATTATTTATATACTTAATAACGTAAAGTACGATTTATCAATAGAAAAATTTGAAACTTAGATAAGTGTCCATTAAACAGATGGCCCCTAAGTTAGTGAAAATGAATTTAGGTACGGGACTGATTTAGGGAATCCCTTAGGTTAGGGAACCCCTGGTAAGGGTGCGTCGGTGAGAACGGGCATTAGTGTTTACAAACACCTAATTTCGTAAGACATTTTTCAAACAATATAAATATAATTGATGGTAGATTTCCTAAGACAATATACTTACTTTCAAACAGATACGATTGTACGATAATAGCATTACTTTTGTACCTACTTGTTAAGCATAATTTAATTTGTTTTATGGGCGGAGAAGGTAAACAAGACCACGTGCATTAACATCGCCCATTGACATCTGCAGTCAGTCTATCCTTATTTTGAACGGAGGAGGGATGTTCTGTCTCGTTTATGAGAAAAAATCCTCCTCCGGTAGCGAGACAACTAGGCAACTGGAGGGTAGTGATAAGGGATTTGTTATCACTGTACCACAAACTTACTCTTCCCTGCTCCCCTCCGGTCGTGACGGATATCCGCTCCATTCAGCCAAGGGGAGTAGGCAAGACAATCAGGACCATAATATAAAACAAAGTAATTTCCCTCTGTTTGTATGTGTATATTCAAAAACTTCTAAACGAATTTTCATACGGTTACCTGGTAAAGGCCTTGAAAAGGGATAAATAATTATTTATATATTTTATCAGTGTAGCGGACAAGTCCACAGATAAAGTTTAAAACATTGTTTTTTCTAGTACATTTTTCACATTAAAATGTTAAGTGCTTCGAACTCAACAAAAGTTTTTGACAGGTAAAGTGAAATATGAGTGCTCTACAGTACCTAATTTATTTCCTAACTATGAACTGTAATTAACTCTCACAAAGGTTCTAGACACGTCTAATTTCAGCTCGCGTGGCGAAGGTTTTCTTTTCTTAGAAAGGAAACGAATTATGCGTGCTGGCTGTACGTTACGTTCTTGGCCACATCCAACACAAAGATTAATGATGGCGGTGATTCAAAATTGTTACGAGGCGTCCACTCTTATTATTTAAGCACTTATAAATAAAACACGATCATTACAGTCAAATTACTTGGAACTCTGTTTTCACTATAAAAAGTAAAACTTTGACAAATTTTTCACTATATGTAGGTATGTATATATCAGTCTCTATTATGTATAGGTATGTATATATAGTCTTATACCGATTGCTTAAACTCTAAAAAATTGGAACCACTTGTGAATAACTATGAAAAATGGGGAAAACAGATATTTCTTAGTCTTCTTAGTAGTTCTTAGTAGTAGATAGTTCTTTCTTAGTCTAAACCGTCCTCGATGCTTCCTGTCTAGTAAGAAAAGTGAGGTCGGTACATAAAAATGATAGGTTTAAGAAGGTAAAAATGAGAAAAAGTGGTGGTTCGAACCTGAAAAGGATGAAGACATCAGAGCAGACGAAGAAGCCATTTGTTGGTTGCGAACATCCTTTTTTAAACCAATAAGAAAAATGCAATTCAGAGAGCTTATGCTTGTATCGAGACACTTGTGTCTAATATTTCATCAAGACAAAATAAATGATTCAATAACTAAAAGTTCTTTTGTATTATTTCGTGACAGATTTGATTTTTTTTAAATCGGACGGTGCTAATATACGAAATTCTTCTATTTTCTTATACCGACATTTACATATATTCCTTTTATATCCTTTGTCACCAGATAAATTCAATATGAGAAAATAGAAAGCGGGCTTAATACAGCAATAAACATTATTCCGGACCAGAAAATGGAGTCTTAACAACGCGTATTTTTCTATCTACAAGGTCTTCTGGTCCAAAAACGCAGTCGCATTGCATGGAGTTCACATTTAAAAACGAATAAAAATAAAAATTATTTTAAATAAAAAGAAAAGAAAAAGTTTTGGGGTTCTTCGGGGAGCTGGGCTGGCTGTAGTGATCAAAGTCCCCGCACGCACACAAAATACGCGTTAGTAGTAGAGTTGCAGAAAAGTAGCCTCCTGCTACTAAGTAGAAAGAGACAAACGACTAAGTTGAAACCTGAGGTTATGTGATCGCTACTCGTAGAGCCTGTTCGTAAGGACTAAATGAGTTGCAGTTATTGTGCCTACCTTTATGTGAGACGAAGGAAGTGGTAAATAAGGAAAAGGATAGGAAGAAGGGCACCCCTCGTTAGGCGAAACATAGATATAAACACAAAAAACATAGATACATAAAACACCTCTAGTTCCCACTTATCTCCTGTAATGTTTACCATAGTTATAACGACAGTTTAAGGACAAACTCGGCACTAAAGATAATAATGTAGAATGAAATAATAATGAAGATTTTTTTTTATGGTAGAAGGTGGCAAACGAGCAAGCACATCACCTGATGTTAGGT
The DNA here is from genome assembly GCA_000931545.1 of Papilio glaucus. Lineage (NCBI taxonomy): Eukaryota > Metazoa > Arthropoda > Insecta > Lepidoptera > Papilionidae > Papilio > Papilio glaucus. The sequence continues at coordinate 182,770 of JWHW01056811.1, forward strand.
GAGCGCTACCCATAGACATCCGCAACAAGCAAATGTGTTGCGGATGCGTTGCCTACCTTTAATGGACGGAGGAGGGGGGATAGACAGGAAAAAGGATATTTCCTTTTCCCCGTTAACCCTCTCCCCGTCCAGTCCTCTTCCCGTTCCCATCCTACCCTTATGAGGAAAGGGTGGGAAGGGGAAGAGGACTGTACTTAGGCCTCCGGCACCTCACTCATCATAAGAAACGCAGAATATTTCTACTTCACGCCTGTTTTCTGTGAGGTCGTGGTATTTCACCGGTCGATCCGGCCCATTCGTGCAACAGATGTTGTTGTTGCGGGCTCTACCAAAGATGATGAAGAGAAAAGAATTATAAGTTAGATAATAGCCCAGCATTGAGTTCGCTTGTCTTAAGCCTCTTTAAAAGTAACTGAGCTCTGGGAGCTTCAGTACAGGCCATTGCTTCGTTTATTATTTTACCGGATTCAGTTTTTTTACACACACTTTCTTAATAATTAGCATAACTGATAAGTACAATATACATTTTCCAGGCTTTTGATTTAAAAAAATACAAATATTAATAAATGGTAAAAAGTATTAGATATATTATGCAGCAGAACAGAACAAGCCCAATAATATTTTATATTACTATCTGTATTATAATGTCACTCCGCAAATATATTTTTAGAAATTGATTTACATCGTCATCGTTGCCTTGCCACACATAGAAATGTGGGGTCGGCACAGCATGTATTTGTATACTTTTCATTCACTCTTTTTTTACACATATCTTTCACACCATACATCCATACTTTCTTTGGTCTTCCTCTACTGTTGTAACGTTTATTCTCATTATTTGCTACGCTATGTGTTATTCATCCCTCCGCTTAACATGTCCATACCACGCTTACCTCTTGCTCCTCAATTTTTCTGTCACTGGTGCAAGTTTCAGACTTCCTCTAATATCATATACGATTCATAATTTTATCTCCCCTCGTCACACCTTAACAGTGGTAGAGCCTGCAACAACAACATGTGTTGCCCGAATGGGCCGGCTCGACCGGTGAAATACCACGACCTCACAGAAAACAGGCGTGAAGTAGAAGTATTCTGCGTTTCGTCTAATGAGTGAGGTTCCGGAGGCCTAATTTCAGTTCTCTTCCTCTTCCCAGGGTGGGTGGGTCCTCATAAGGATAGGATGGGAACGGGAAGAGGATTGGACGGGGAGGGGTTAACGGGGAAAAGGAAATATCCCTATTCCTGTCTACGCCCTCCTCTGTCCATTAAAGGTAGGCAACGCATCTGCAACACATGTGCTTGTTGCGGATGTCTATGGGTAGCGCTCACTTAACATCAGGTGATCCGCCTGCTCGTTTGTCACCTTATTCCATTTAAAAAAAAACATACATCCATCTAAACATTCGCATCTTGGCCACATGCAATCTCATTTCATCCGCATCTTTAGTGGCTGAACACTCATCTCTATGCAATACGACAGGTCTTACGACCGACTTGTTGATCTGTCCCTTAAGCTGAAGGGGAATTCGTGGATTACAAGTCGTCAAGCATGACATATACATTTTTTTTGAGTCTGGGTGTAATTATCTATTTAAGTATGTATTTACAAAAGAAAAATAGTATATGTAGTACATCAGTTATCTCGTTTCCCTAATACAAGCTCTGCTTAGTTTGGTAATATTATTTACATTGCAACATCGATGTTTTTTGACACAAATAGTTTTGACATTATATGTCAAATCTATTTTTGCCAAAAATCAAGCAATAAGTACAAATGTCTGTCACTCATTACTGTCATGCATCAAGTAGTCAAAAAGCGCACGTGGAAATGATAGTTACACTACAAATTTTATATGACTTAATTTATTTGAATTAAGTTGCCTTCAAACGCAGTAAGTTGTGTAATTTCATTGATTTGTTGTTATCAGCCGATACATTAACATTAGGTAGTTGTAATTATATACACACCTAGATTTTAAGATATAAATTGCGTTGCAATAAAAATGCTGAAAACCAAAAGAAAAAACACTGAAGTAGATGCTGGAGCGCCGAAGAAAAAGAAAGTTCAATTTAGTGAATCAAAAAATGAACTCAAAGAAAATGATCTTTTAAAAACAAAGAAAAATGCCGGGAAATTTATTCAAGAAAATGGCATCTCAAAATTTAATAAGAAACCTAAAACGGACAATAAAACTAATAAAAATGATCTTAAATCCAAAGCTGGTCATAAAGAAAACAAAATTGGATTCAAAACCAAAGGTAACTTTGCACATAATAAAGGAAAGTTTGGTAAAGTGCCTAATGCAAAGGGTAAACCAGATTTTGTGAAAGATAAATTCTCAAAAGCACAGGAGCAAGGTGAAAAGCCGAAATGGGCCGAAATGAAAAAAGAAAAGAAAAACTTACGACTCATTAGGCGTAAAGCTAAAGCAACTGCAGAAGTATTTGAAATTTCTCACAAGGCAAAATTGTTGTCTGCACAAATACATAGGTATGATCAATGTTTCATCAATCAATTCCTTCTTAATATTTAGTCTTAAATGGAAGGAGGGGGAAAAGGGAGGGAGGAGTTTGCATTTTAAGCTAAAGATGATATAGAAACCCCATTAAGAGAGTATTTTTATGATAAAATATTGTTTCACATCAATGTCTAGTACTCAATATATTTTGTTGTAGTTTAACTCAATCATGCTAAAATCTATAGTACAATAAATCTAAATCCTAGAAGAGAATTTTAATTCATCATCTTCTAGCCCTTTTCCCGTTGTCGGCTCAGTTTGGCATTAGTACAACTGTATACATGTTTTGGCTACAGCTTTTAATTCAACCAGAATCTCTTACATCATATTGCATCACCTGTTAACTCTTGTTGTTTTCGAACTGATTGAATTCAGGATGAGAAGGCCACATGCTGTAGACATTCAACACAGAACTTACATCCCCTTGCTAACTTAGTTTGTAGCATCGTCCAGCCCTTGTCAATAAATAAGCAATTTGATAATGTGCGCTAGCGCAGCACCTTTAGTGACAGATTCAGATTTTTATAAGACATGTATAATATTAACAAACTAATATTGAAAAAAAAAAACAATATTCAAGATACATCCTATGAAATATATATTTTTTTTATTACAGGAAAGTGGTTAAACAGGAGTTTAGAATGAAAGCATGCAAGGAACTCCACTGTATGTTGAAAGGCCAGTATAAATCCATTGCCCTCACTCATGACTTGAGTAGAGTAATCCAAGTCCTATTGAAGCATAGTCCAGAAGATATAAAAAATGAAATAACTGAAGAGTTATTAGACATAATGGTGCCAATGATGCAATCTAAGTATGCACAGCATGCAGTGAAACGGATTATGAAGTATGGTACAGATTTTATACGTCATGAGGTTTTAAAGAGGTTGCTCGGTCATATTGTCTCACTGGCAACTCACAACATCAGTGCTCCGGTACTGGACTATGCATATGGAGAGTTTGCTACAAAGAAAGAAAAATTACACATGCAACAAGAATTCTATGGAGAACTCTACAAGAATGTAAGTAAAAGTTAAAATATTAAAAGTTCTTGCTCTCGTTTTTCCTAAGTATCCTAAGTCCTTCTGCTCTACTCAAATCAATACAATACAATTTTTTTCAGTCTAAAGATGATAAAATAAAGACTCTTAGGGATGCCTATAAGGACACTCCTGAAATGAAGGTGGCAATTTTGCAAGCTTGTAAAGCCAATATACAGAAGATTCTGGACAAGAATCTACATGATAGCGAGTATGTATAATACTAATCTTTTAAATGTATTTTCAAATTACTTAATTTTACTACTATGTAAGTACCTATTAAAGTAAAATTGATTAGTATGAATGTTCCCTATAGACTAATACATGTGACCAATTTGGGTGAAATTTTAGTTTAGTTCAGTTCTAGTGATCATGTGATATTTAGTAGCGATTGGATCAACACATTATTTATCTGTACTATAGATGAAACATATTTTCAATTTTGATTCTATTTAGTAAACACACACAATTAAATTAATATAAATAAAATACATGCAATGCTTGAAATGTATAAAATTTCTAGGTTGTTCCAAACTGTATTATATGATTACATCCGTGAGTGTGCACTGGAAGATAAAGCTGAACTGATCTCAACATTGAGCCCACTCATTGTGCCGCTTAGCAACTCTCTACCGGGTGTCAATACGGCCAGTGTATGTGTGTGGCAAGGCACTAACAAAGACAAAAAGGTGTGAATGTCAAACATTATTTATAAAATTTTTATGCATAGTATACATTATATATATTGTCTTTAACAACCTTCCAGAAACTTAGTGTTTTGATTCTAGAAAAATGGATATAGACTTATGCCTTTTATTTATTTTTTCAGACTATATTGAAAGTAGTAAAAGAACATGTTGTGTCTTTGAGCAAACACAAGACAGCTTACCGTCTTCTAATAACAATATTTGACGCCGTTGATGACACTGTTTTAGTGAAGAAAGCTATTGTTTCAACTTTGGCTAGTAATTTAAAAGATGTTGCCAAAGATCATTGGGGCAAAATGGTAAGTGTGACACTTGCATTACATGTAAAAGTTGAGTGTGTGTAGTAAGGAACAAACTTTTTAGCAATTTTATGATCACTACAACCACTGTAGTTTTAAGACCAGAGTTCCACTTTTTTTATTCAAACAGCATTAAGAATAGTACTGTTGCACTGACAGCTTTGTAAGTGCTAGGTACCCACTTATAATTAAACATATCAAATAGGTACTTTGAACAAATTTAGATGTATGTACATTCATTATAATTTTAAGTATCTGAAAATATTCTACTTTATCTAGTGTGCAATTATTCTATTTTAGAAGTTTCAAGATTTTTGTGATTACTTAATTGTACTTTTACTAATTGTTAGGTATATGTTGCAATAAATAAAATATTTAAAATAAATTGCAGGTGCTACATTGGCTTGTAAAACCCAAAGATCCAGCAGCTTTCCATCCCAGTTTCACAAAGTTCCTAGAGGATGGTGCCAAGAGTGGCACTTCAAAGAAAGATGCCGATCTACGCGTATCTGAGCTACGTGAAGCCATACTGCCAGTTCTAAAGCAAGATATGGAATCAGATCCCGAGTTTTGGTTAAGCAGTAAAGCTAACTTTCTCCTCACTGTAGCTTTATTGTCAATAGGTAAAGTTCAATTTAAAACTTTTATTACTTTAAGTTACAGTTTAAGTAAGTACATTAAATTACAGCTAATCCATGAGGCAAACTAAACAAGACTTGGTAGGGTAAAAATGAGAGTTGAAAATACCGAGAGTTTTTCTTTCAATATTTTTTATTTAAAAAACTATAGGTATTGCTTTCATTGTTCTACTTCTTGCAATGGAATTACTCATGTCACAATGGTAAAATAAGACTTAGTAAAACCAATTATTCCGAAGGAGGGTTGCCGTCAGTCAGCGGCCGGCCGTGAACACTGTAGCCAAAACCTATACAGCATGGACTTACTGTGCCAACCCCCACATAACATGGGAAAAGGTCAGGGAGATGACGAGTTATAAGTCCTGTTTTCTTTTATCATATACAAGCTAAGTCGCACAATCTTACTGTGGTGAATATACCGATTTTCGCCACAAGTACTGGAACCTTTGCACATAGCATTCTTTTTCCTTTTGCTCGGCTCCTTAGAGTCGTATCGTGATGTTAAATAGCCTATAACCTTCTTTAGTAATTTGGCTGTCAAAAGATAAAACAATTTTTCAAATCCGATTGATAGTTTTCGAGGTTGGCGTATTTAAACTAACTTCACATTTATTATATTGGCAAAGATTGATTAAGGTCCTTACAATTTAAAATCATGTAAAAATTGGTCTTCTTATAAACATTGTGACTTCTTCCCACAGAAACATCAAAAGAAATTTTAGAAGCTTTAGCTAAAGTGATCTGCCAGTCAGATTGGATCATAAAAGTTGATGACAAAGAAGTGTTAGCTATAGAAGATGCAGGTATACATATGTGCCTCAAGAAACTTGCATTCCTGGACAAAGACAAGACAGAGGGGACTCTTGGTGAAGTGATGTGTGAACATTTGAATGATGATGCTGTAAGTTTTAATCCAAATAAATATTCGCTCACGCCCGTAACCCAGAGGGGAAAGCAGAGATTACAGATTTCCATTTGGCGCGATTCTGGCACATCTCTCTCTTCTACATCTATTCACACATACTTTTCGGTTTTTCGGTGGCAACACTGGCACTAATTTTTGTAACATATATTTGTCTTGTTACTCATTCATTCTTTCAGCATGCCGAAGCATAATAAGTAACTGCTATATAATTAATTTAAATATTTTCGCAGTTTTATAAAGCCAGCAATGCACAATGCTGTATTGCCCACTTTAATCTATGAAAGTTGGAACTACCATAAAAAAAGTCTTTGAAAAGCATTCTGACTATGGCACAGTTATAAACATTGTTAGTAAAAAATATATGCTTATTCAAAGTATTAATGAAAAAAATCAACATTCAAGATGACAATGCTAACAGCTATTAGAAGAAAATAATAATGACAAAACTTTTTCATTGTTCATAATCGTAATCCTTACAATATGATAAGTCCCATACATTTCTGTTACAGATTAAAGTTTGGATTCCAACAAACAGAGGATGCTTCTTCCTTCTTAAATTAATTGAAAACAATGAAGAGAAGATAGCTAACAAGCTAATTAAGAAGATTAAAGTGCATTCGAATCTTATAAAGCAACAAACATCTGAAGGTTCAAAGCTTTTGTTACAAAAGATTCAGAAAAAATAAAATGTATTTTGTACTTGTGTATTTTATTTATACAATAGTTACATTGATTTATTTTTCATTTGTATTCTTAACCCATAACTTATTTATAGGATTAAATCCAACAGTATTGATAACATTTAGTGATTTCTCAAGCAATTCTTCCTCTATAGTCTGTATTGATCTGAAAATTTAAATGAAATTAATATAAGGTTGACATTTACTACAAGGCACATTAGTCTGGTAAATTTATAATGAAGCTTAAATATATCTGATGCTGATAAGGGAGAAATATAAGTTAATGAGAGGAAGAAATATAAAATAATGGTAAGCATCTTCCAGTGTATAGATTCCAGTGCAAGGTTTCACTATAAGAGTCTGATCAGGCCAAATGATGTGAGTGACCTCATAAAAATAAGACCCGGGCCCTATCAATGATTTTACTACCATCAGGTGTAAGCACCTGAGCTACAATCATGTGTATATGCTACAAGTAGCATCATCCTCATCAGTTTGCAATTGGTAAGTACATACTCCTACATAAACCTCACTTAAGATGGTCCTATTATGGTCACCAGCAGGCTACTTCACAAACAGAAGTGTTACCTTGCTTGTGTAGTCTGAACTGTCCACTTGGAGAATTGTTGAACAATAATAGAAAGTATTATAATTTGAAATGCCTTTTCCCTTCAAAGTACTAACTTAAATGTATGGATTATAGTTATGTGCTGTATCACTTTGTAAAATGTTGTATAGGATACATATAAGGATGTAAAATATATGTTCCAATAAAATGTTTAGGATCTGTACCTGCTGGCATCCAAAACTTCCCAATTATCTTCTTTTAATTTCTCATATATTTCTGACACCTTCTTTTGAAAGTCTAAGACCTCATACCTGCACACATACATGGAAGTTAGCTGTATTTTGTTATCTTCTTACATTTAGCTTTTTTGAGACTGACTTGTTACTGTATGCATAGAGGAGGCATCTACAGCTAAACCGGGCTCGAGGTGGCAGGGCACAGAAAGCACCTAGCCCAAACCTCTTCAAGTAGAGTAACTTAGTTCAAGGGCTCCTTCGGGAGCCTCGGCTTGGGCCGTTACTTTATTATTATAACCAGATTGGCTTATATTTAGTATCAAAAAACTAATGTAATACGTACACTAATATATGGTAAAAATAATTTCATCAATATCAAAAATAAAGTACCAACCGTTCATTCCCAAATCCATTTCTCTGCAGAATATTGTCAAGTGGCATTGTAAGGAAGAATACCTTGTCAGGTTTTGGTAAACCAGAATCTGGTGACTTGCACCAATTTATATCATAACCTATACAAATGAAAATTGAGTTTAATTGATTATTTCAAATATTTACTTCATATCCTTCATTTCAAGAAAAAAAAATAATTATACATATTATATTTTTACTTGAAATCTGTGATGCTAATGATCTGATTGATTTTGTTACTATGTTTTCTATACTAAGCACTTTTTTATCATGCATTTTGTGAGGTAGAATACTGAACCTATTTTAACTTATTTTTTATTAAAGACAATGCTTCATAAAGATCTTCAACAATTAAAAGAGTTTGAGATCCACTACCAGCTCTGTTTAAACACAAAAGTTGAGCTGATTAATTCATTTAACATGCCTCCTTCATATTTATTTTCTAGATACCTGTGTAAAGGCACATCTTTGCATATCACATAAATAAATATGTGCTCAGTAATTCAC
>JWHW01056811.1:191711-203936 GCA_000931545.1 Papilio glaucus
GACATCTACTCTTTTGTCTATTGTTTACCTTAGTGCCTTCATTGATTAAAGAATATTATTATATTATCTATTCTTTAATTATTATGTGCCTTAGTTAAAGAATTAAATAGATCTGTAGGGTTGCTCAATCCATATCGATACAATAATATACGATCCGTTGATGGATAGATACAAAAACACGGGGGATCGGAACAAAACAATGTACTAAATCAACTTGTCAAAATGCTATGGTCCACGCTTTCACCAATAGGAAATGGTATCAAATTTATTGTACAACACTTCATTACCGGTTGATTCTTTACACTGAACATAAATAAAAAAGTGTAGGTATCGGTTTTATTTATTTTATGTAAGAACACCTCCAACTTTTTGTTTGTGCCTATTCATGCGGGATTCATATATTGTTCATAAGAGATAAGATACATTTGTCTCGTCATAAAAAATAAAGTGTTTTAGTGTTAAATTTGTAAACAAAATGAAATTTTTTCAACCAAATAAAAACCTAAGAGGCTACTGTGTGATCTTAGGGAATAACGCGGATCGATACACTGTGTTTCGATAAATTGAGATCCAAAGTATCGATACAAAGCAACTGAAACGAATACTCCTACGATCTGGCTTGAGCGTACACAGCCAGGAAAAATACAATGTTGCCAGATGATAGAAAATCTCCCCAATAATAAATATTGGATTCGGTGTAACGGTGTTAATTACTTGTTGGAAATTTCAGTATGCGGAAATGAAGTGAATAACGGAAGACAGTTTCTTTAGCCGGAAATATGACGATTAAACCCAAATTATCCCATCCAACATTATTTGGTCTGAGCACTAGAGGGCTTCAAACATGAGGATTTTTTTTTATTCTTTCAAATACATATCTCTACAAATCTTTAACAAACTTTTTTACTACGCAATTGTTACTACATCTTTTTGTCAAACGAGGTGCTCCAAACCAAGGGCACAAGAAATTACTTACACTTTATTTTCTGGATAGCTTTATTTAGAAGATTTAATCTTCTGTGTAAAATTTTGATTTGGCAAACATTTAAGCTCCTAAAATGTTTCTTAATGTACAGGATCTGACCTGTATATCGTCGTACATGAACTACCTAAGAGCAATAAGATTCTGAGCGAAAACATCAAGTGGTCGCTACTATAACTATATTTGCTCCGTATTTGAAAAAGCGTCCTAATTAGAACGCTTTTCGTATTATAATATCATTGAATTACACACTGTTTGCAAACATAGATGTCCTCTTTTATATTATTTTAATTACGCTATCATTTTTACACCATTTGACATGTGTGAATGTCTGCAATGAAAGTTGCTATCGCATCAATCTCGAAAATAAGACATAATTTGCTAGAAGAATGTGTTCATTTTAACTATGTTAATTAAATATACGCGTGTGAAGATGCTGATATTAATAAATAAATACCTATTTTACCTTTTGTGAGTTTATTTTTATTACTTGAATTTTGGGTGGATTTTAGGGTAGATTTGTGGAGAACTCGGGGCATTAGTCTGGCAACACTTTATACCAAATGTAATGCTTGGCTTTTGTCACATTTTGATTTGTGCAACATATTGTGATTGACGCTTGTTGCGGCGCGGTGTGTACGGTTTCTGTGTATTTTCTTTGTTTTTATTATTGTGGTGACTTATTTTTACATCATGAAAAAAGGGTATAAAGTGACAGACGTTAAAAGAGCGAAAAAGATTGGTGTTGCTGCAGAAAACCTTGAAGAGTTAATTGAGAAATCATGTCAAAAACTGGGTGTAAGTATTACTTTAAGCTAATCAAAATTTATAGGATAATCTTTTTTGGGTCTTGTGAGCTGTTCATCACATCTTTCGTCATTCGTCACATCTTTCGTCTTTAAATACGTTGAAAATAGGCCAAGGACAGCTTCCCTTGGCCCATTTAATAGAACCTTGACCTAATTCAATTTGACGGTTCTCAGTTCAATGTCAGCTGCGCAGAGTGTCGCCTTTTTGTGGCCGAGGACGGGACTCAGGTGGACGATGACGCCTATCTTGCGACCTTACCCCCTCAAACTTTATTCATTTTGTTGACCAAGAAACAAAAAATGGTAACTGGTATGTTATAATACGTAGTATATTTGCATAGAAATCACTTTTAACTCCAATTTTTAAACATTATTGTTATTTTAAAGTAAGTTTTGGCTAGTATGTATAATATTACCCATCTTATAGGATTCATTTTTATTAAAAAGGGTTAAAAAAAAGGTGCATTGCATTGTATTTCAGATTTTTTCAAAAATGTATTATTTTCAAGTAAAACCATGAACATGTCACTTTTTAAATTGGGAATATCAAAATTGTTATCCAATGTATACATAGACTATGTTTTATAGTTTAGGTCTAATTAAATAAATAAACATGTGTTCAAGCCCGTAACCCAGCGGGGTAGGTAGAGATCATGGATTTCCATTTGGCGTGATCCTGGCACACCTCTCTCGCTTCTTCTACATTCATACATCTACGCATGCATGCTTGTCGGTTATGGGTGCTCCTTATATCACTTTTTTTTTAGCAAGTCACTAATCTGATCGATATAAGTTTTCCTAGGGCATTCCCTGCCAACAGTGCTACTCACTTTTGCAATATAAATTTGTTTTGTTATTCTCTCTTTATTCATCCTTTCAATATGCCTGAACCACCGAAGCATACCTTTCTAAATTCTAGTTACAACATACACTTTTAAGCCACACTTTTCCCTCATAATGCTATTTAATTTTTATTTTAGGGTTAACCCTCTCATTCAAAGTCACACCTACATACTTCTTAAGGATCACATCTCAACGGCATTAACTTTACTAGCATGCTTTTCCTGCCAAACCCATTAACTTAACTATTAATTATTCAAATAAATTATTTTAATTTTTCATTGATATCCTCATAAGGGCATCCATACAAGAGCTACATTTTTGTATTATTAACTTATACAACCTAGCTCAATTATATTATAATACAAAAATGTAGCATATATTTCATTAGCATTTGAAAAGTGAAGACGAAAATGTCCCAATTAGGATGATTTCTTTAGCTTGTTTATAGATATACAATAAATAATTGTACAACTCGACACATTTCAGATTTTGAATTCTACTATAATTTAATAAGGTCTTCAAAAAAGGACTACATTGATACCGGTGTTGCTGCAAAAGAATTCCTCAACACCAATATTAGGGATAAGTTTAAAGTTTTCCAGAAATATATAGCAGCAGCTGATGATGCCAAAACCTTGCTTACTGATAGAAATGAAGATCCAGATTGGTTTGAAGGTAAGCCCAGAATACATTGATCTCCCCTCATATGAAACCAACAATACTTAAACGCTTAGTAATATAAAAAAAAATTGAGCATAAAACTCACCAATGTATGTTACAATCATGATACAAAATCCTAATTAGTGTTGTTAGCCTGTAAATGTGTATATTTGGCTTTTTCTTGACTTTTCATGACTGGAACTTGACATGAAGTTGAGCAGCACTGTCTTTGAGTCCTAGAGGATACTGAATTTTTATGATGACTTTTAAGATCCATAAATGTATGTTTTAGAGTGTTATCGGTTTTGTTTTAAGGGGATACGCTCTTATATTTTAAACCTTAAAGGCCTAGTTAAAAGTTGATTGCAGTTAATATATATTACTATCTTTACTTGCTTGAAAGTATAAGAGATTAAAAAAAAAACAATTTTCGTAAACATTCGCTTGCAAACAATTCTTAAAATAAATCATTTTAAGAGCTCTCGTTTTTCATTGTAATCGGTATCATGAAATCTGCGGTATAATTCAAGTCGTTTAAAAAGTTTTAGCCTATTGTTTAGGATTGAGGTTTCAAGCGTGGAAAAGACCTTGTTCTATAGTATTGTGTAAAAAAGCACTTACTAAATGCTCTATTGTTAATAAACCATAGTGTATCTTTTATTTAAGTGCTCTTAATTGTATATTAATTTTAGGTATATAATATAACATTTATGTTTTGAGCAAAATTTACACATATAGAATATACATTTGAGAAATATAGGATCATAATATCTTAGATTTTTTATTTGTGGTGGTTTAAGTTGAAACTGTTAAAAATATATAATTGCTTAATCTGACTTTAAACTGCAGAAGTTAATAATCGTAAATAAATAAATATATCACTCACGCCCGTAACCCAGATGAGTTGGCTGAGATCATGGATTTCCATTTGGCGAGATCTTGTCACACCACTCTCGTTTCTACATCCGTACTACTTACTCCTTATTTTGCGCATCTTTTTAGTATGTAACTAATCTGATTGATTAAGTAATAAAGTCTGCGATAATATTTTCACTTAACAGACATCTGATTTTATTATGTGGATGGTGAAAATGTCTCCGTCTGATTAAGTAAATTTAATTACATAAACTAAATAAATAAATACAATAAATTCATTATTAATTTATTCATTATTAATTTATGTCATTACAGGATTAGAGTTATCTGAGAAGACAAAAGAGCAGTCGATGTGTAAACGAGCTAAGGACAGAATGAGAGGCTATTATTACAAAACTAAAACTGCACTCAAATCATCTGACCTCTACATACACTCTAAAAATGGACGCGGTAAGCAATTAATTGATCAGTTCCTTGTTAAACTTCAAAAAAAACTTGAATCAAACAATTACAATGGGAGCTATTTCAACAGAAATGTTCAAAGTAACTTGCGTTTCTGCTCTGATAGTGGACTTTTCGAATGTGGCGGATTGTGGAACATTGACAAATGCAGTTATAATGGAGAACATGTCATCAACCCGTACCGGAGCCGCGAAGAAAGAATTATTTTTCAAACTTGGAATCTCGATCACAAAATTGAACTGTCGCGTTCAATTATACCTAGTATTTTTAAAGCTTTCGAAGCGTTACAACTAGGTACCTGCTTTTGTATTTCTTGTGAAGTAAATCACAGAGATGGCAACATTGATACAGATAGATATTATCTACAAATATTCACGCGGGAAAATTTGAAATTGGTACACATTGTGTGTCACTTCAAGGGAAAACATGATGCAACATCGGATGTGTATACAGTTTGCCAATCATGCTCGAAGAAATCTCAAAGAAATTTCAATTGTTAAGATATATTTGACATATTCTTAATTCTGTTATATGTATATTTATTGTACATTTAAAGATAAAAGATATATTTTCCAGTCTACTATAAATATTTTGAATCCTGTGATATTAATTACTTTTAAGTTAAATCTTGTATTATATTAATTGATTATTTTTCAAAATTGTGGGAAAATTAATTGCAAAAATGATCTCATTATATCAATGTTAGTATTATATAGTAATAGAAATTTACAGCACAGAGCAACCAAAGAGGTTATATATTAAATATGCACATAACAAACTTCTTTTTTGTCAAAGTATAAATTAAATTATTAGACAATTCAAATAGGTTTGCCATTTCAAATTCAGATCAAAAATGAAATTATTAAAAACAACATTTGTGTTGTCACTATTTATAAATATTTTTATTTTTTTGCAAAATACACAAAAATTGTGAAGTTTACTATTTGTTGTATTGTTCATTACAATAATTTCTCATAGACCCAGACCCAATTTCCACTTTTAAATCATAAAATAATGGTATGGTAAAAAATCAGATTTTACTTTTAGTTTGATCAGATTTTAACACTAACTTTTCTAAACTAGAGTTTTACAATTTTTCAGTAATGATTACTTACTATTTTTAAAACTGTTTACGATTTATCATAATTTTATATTCTCTGATTACAATTCCTTTGTAATATAATAATGCCCTTTGTAATATAAGAATTCTACAACATTGCTATTATAACTAATGTCTTCACAAAACAACATGTGTGGTATCGTTATTTAAATAAAGTAAATATATAATAGACAGTAAATAATAAATCTGACACTCTAATATGACGAAAAATGTTCATTCATCTTTTCGATACGACCACGTTCTGAAGTCATTTTTCATGTCATGCTGAGTTTTTGATTGTCTTAGCTAACAAAATGATATAGCAATCTCATTCAGAAATCTAAAATATATGAAAATATAAAGTGATATGGTTATTGTTTCTGGTAATTATTATTAATCTTAGCCTCTTGTGACAACAATTGTGAACATAAAGAAGTACTTTTTTGTTTTAATCTTCTCCTTTTTAACATAACAATTTGTGGTTAATATCTGTGGTCACTTAGATTTAGAACTAAATATTATAATATTGTGTATTTACCTACTTAATTAGGAAGATAAGTCATGAAAGATATTTATTTTTGTACTATGTTGGAAATGATGTTTCAATTTACTGGTTGAATAACATTGTTTTGTATTTTTTTTATATTTTTTATTCAACCGAAGAGTATAAATGTGTTTTCAATCTTTACATACTATAAATAAACTACAGGGTTATAGATAGCCACATACAATTTTATATCGTCATATTATTTATTTAATTATGTTACACCAACAAGATGGACATTAACTTTCGGCAATTGAAACACATACTATGTTAACAAGCTATATAATTATAATTTTTATATGAATTAATTTTAATACTGGCCCGTATGATCGGTATAATAGTAGACAAGTATTATGTTATTTATAATTTTAAAGTAATTCATCAATTTGTTAGGCTTAGTATGTATAATTATGATAATTTATCACCAAATTCTCTTGACCCTCAGTCACTCAATTAACACAGAAATTGGTCATATGCCTTACATTGCAATGATTCATTTATACATGGTTTTAAATATTTTAATAATCATTTTAAAAAGAAATGTATTGTTAAAAATAATGAAGATAGTTTTTGCTTAACAGGGAAGTACTTTTTCTTTGTACTCCAGATATGTTTTTTTAGTAATTTGAATTATTATTTATTATTATTTTTTATTTCAATTTTTTCATTTAGATATCTATAACAGTGATCTTACTCTCAAAATAATAGACAGACCATGTTAAGAGTCTTAAATATTGTTTTATTTAAAAATGATATTATATTTACATAGTAGTTTTATTTACTTGAAGGACTGCACCTGTCTTCAAATTAACTTAAGAGGAATCATATTAGCCTCATTATTTTTCTATGGATTCTATTTTTCTAACTTTACTGTAAATTTGATAATTGAATAGGTACATAAATATATACTTATATGTAGGTAGCAAAACTATATGATATTAGAGTTAAATGGTAGTTGTTATGAATAATACTCAGCAATATTGTTGTTGTGATATCATACATATAAGTTCAATTTAAAAGTGTTCTAAGTTGCTACATTATGTCTTTTTAAATACTTATAAAGGCTGGTTAGGTTGTGTGTACAATTTAGGTGTATGTATATATATGGACAGATTGGCAAAGTGCAATGTTTAGCATCAATACAGATAAATAATACTTTATTTAGAAGATCGTCATGTTATTATACTTAATTTTTCTTTAGTTTTTGTAATGAAACCATTTCAAAAAGAGCTATGTCTGTGTCACCGTCCGATTGTTAATTTCGTTAGTTTAATTTCACTATTTATTTAAACAATATTTGACAAGTTTATGTCGCAAGAAGACTATCATAGGCGATTGGAGATGGAATATTTTCTCTGTCACTTCCTTTGAAATGTATAATGTATATATGATATCATAAAAACATAAAAAATCGATATAATGGCAACGGTAGACGCTTCCAATAGAGCTTTATAGTTGTTTGCAAGTAGAAGTGTTTGTATGTTAAGTAGTATTTAGATGTTCTCGATTTACAGTATTATTATTAACCCATTCCAAGATCTGATAGTGTATTGAACAGTAGCTAGATATATATCTTGTTAGGAAGAATTTACTGACTAATCTAGATTAGTAGACTACTCTAGATAATAACTTAAAAACAGGCTTTTTAGCTGAATTTTTAACAAAATATTTAATTGCCACCGGCAATTTAATATATTGTACCAAGTATATTTTCAGTATTAAATAAGTAATGAAAATATATTTGACACATTTTAGTAATTTTGATTAGTGCCAATATTGTTGTTATATTTGTAGGCAACTGTACTCTTATTTCCATGAATTTATCAAGTAATTAATGTCGACAGAGTTCATTGCAAACAACACTGTAGAAAAAAAGATGTATAAAACCGATAAAAAGGAAATATATTTGTTTTATTTAATCCTTGACATCATCTTTTCTTATGTATACTAAAGCTGAAGAGTTTTTAACAGGCTATCCAGGCACTACTATTGGATTTGTTGGCCTGGCTAAAGCTGACCTTCCTGTTGGAGAGGAGGCGAGGTAGAGCCTCCAAATTTCTCGAAAAGGCTAACAATGCACCTACAACTCGTCAGATTTAAAGAAGTTAAAAAATTTAAAGATCTGGTTTTTTGTGATTTTTTTATTAGAGATTACATTATTACACTTTCATCTCCTCTTTCTTCCAGGATTCTTTTTGCTAGGGTTCCTCTGTCCTTTGCCAGCTTTAGGTTTCTTGGCTGTGAAATTCGTAGCATTGCCCCCCTTGCCCTTGTCCCTGCGTTTTCCTTTACTCGGATTGCCAGTTTTCTTTTCTTCTGACCTCCTAAAAAGTAACATTTTTTTATAATGGCAAATTACAAAATAATAAATTGTGTCATGTTTAGATAAAAGTACCTAAGTCTAATAATACTATCCTGATAAATGCATACCATACAATTGTTTTATGAGATATTTAACCAGAGGCGGATTAACTGTTGAGGTGCCTTAGGCCAGAGACATTCTTGACGCCTCTGACGACAAAAAAAAAGGACATGTCACCGGCTTCCTTGATCAGTCGCACGTATAACTCATCTATCTTCTGAGCAATCACAGTTATGTGTCAAGTCGAAGAGAGCGAAGAATTTTAGCGCCCTCAATTTCCGCGCCGCGCGCCCCTAGGCATGTTGCCTACTTTGCCTTAGGGATAATCCACCTCTAACAATATTTATTTACAAGGGATTTTCTGCTATAAGGGATGTATGTTAAAACCTAAATCTGACATATGTTCACAAAAATAGTCAAAACACATAGCAAATTTACAATTATTTTTGAGAAGTCAACATATATATAAAAAAAAACTTTGTTGATAACTATGGTATACAATCTGTCCTCAGTTTTAGCAATAAAAATAACAAATTAGTATATTTAATCATTAAATTAGTTTACATATTTCTTTCTATTTAAAATGAATAATATGAAAATCTTATATATAATTATATTTTTTTAATTACAAACAAGTGTGACTATAACAAGGCTACAGTTGCCTTTTATTAGGACTTTCTTAGCCTTTTCTTTTGGCGGTAATGTGCAAACATAATCTCGATGTGCATTGTGAGCAGTTTAAATATCAATGTCAAAATCTTATAATACTTACTGAATCTGTTCATGATGAATGTGTTTAGCGACTGCTTTTTCCATGTCAATTTTGGGTCTCTTATTCAATATTTTGTCGATAAGGTTCAAATTGTTTTGTTTCTCTTGTTGGGGAGTTGGTATGGGCGCTTTTCGTTTTCTCTCCTTGCCAGGTATCAGTTCATGAATCCCTTTTCCGCGCGCCCCTTTCTCTTTCGGTAGTTTATCTTGGAATTTGCCAAGCGATGCTGTAGACGCCTTTGCCACGACTGCAGCTGTTGCAAGCTACAACAAAAATTAAGTACTATAAAATATTTTAAGGTTATATAAATCTGATGCACAAATTGCACTTCTTGTATTGAAAAAGTTTTGGAACTACTTCTCTATTTGATGATAGTTTTACAGCAGCATTGCATTACAACATAATCTCTGAGGGATTTTCTGCAAACCTCATCTAGGTTTGGGTAACAATATATCAATATTTTTTTCCAAAAATTAAGAAATATATATAATCAATTGGTTATCTCAATGATGTTTATTTTCAAGCAATTAATATGATTTATATTCAGTTTAGTATAATTGGTATGTGTTACTCCATACTATTTGTGCATGGTGTATGAGAGTTAGTTATACTTTTGTAAACAACAGCAGATAGACAAGTAAACACAATGCAATATGATTATAGTTTGCCTCCCTCTAATCCCTAACCTAATCCCCTCCAATTATTCCTTAACTACTTTTACCTCTTTCCTTTCCAAAACGGCTAGCAAACTCTTTCACGCCACAACTAAAGTGGGATGCTTGTTTGCCACCTCACTCATTAAATACATCGGCAGTGTAGTTATTTTTTACAACTCTCACTCAACTCACTACATATCAACTAAATACATATCTTGCACTTTGCAACAAAAATTTTACCTGTGTTGCATTTGCTTTGTCAGATGTGACTGGTAGTCCAACCCTAGGAATTTTCACTTTCCTTGCTCTGGCTATATTCTTTAGTCTTTGTAGTTCATTCTTGGCGACTTTTTCTGATTTTTCACTGGCTTTCTTTTCATACATGTCTGTCATCGGATCAATATTTTGAGGTACTTCTATGAGCCAGTTCTTTTCTTTCTCAGCTGCAGCTTTCTTAAATCTGGAAAATGAAAATTAATAACATGATCAGCAAACTCTAGTAGTATAAAATGGTAGGTAGTTACTAGGTAAGTACAGGTGCACTCACATTTTTTAATGGAATGACTTCAGTTGTTATACATTTTTAAAGCATTTCAAGCTAGCTTAATATTTAGAATCTTTCAAAAATTTATCAAAACAAAAAACACCAAATCAAGTCATTAAAATGTTATATCTTTGTACTTATTGATAATATTTTAATAAGTGGTACAAGCACTCTAAAATAAAATATACATTAAATGATTTTTTTGTTTTGGATCTTTAAATCTAATCTCTATTCGTATAGTAAAAATGGGCCTTTATTAAAGGGTGCAAACAATGATTATTAGATTTTTTGTCTGTGTGTTTAGTTTGTCCGCGCTAATCTCAGAAATAGCTTAACCAATTTGGGTGCAGTTTTCACAAATTTATTGTGGTAAAATTCTCTTAAAATTAAGTCTTTATTTTATTGTAATCGGTTCATAAATAAAAAAGTCAATTTAAAGAATCATGTCGAACATTAGTTCAATGAAAATGCAAATAATAGCTGTTTGAATAGGTTGAAATTTTAGCTAACTACATGTTATGATCTTTAAAATGATGATGATTGAAAGATTATTTAAAGTTCAAAGCAGGACATTTTCAGAGACATTGCCACTTCCAGTGTAATTTGACTATCTATATGATAATCATTTTAAATAGGCTTCAGCTTTAGCTGGACAAGCATTCACTTGACACTTTGCTTTGAGATTGCATTCACATGTATTTCGGGTGAAACTGGGGCACAGCTGGAAGTTAATAAAAATATATAGCTCACCCAAATAATGGTACCCATTTTTGTAACTGTTCATCCCATTGTGCTTTATCCTTCTTCTTCTTTGTAATGCCCTTCGATTTAGCAAACTCTTGCCATTTAGTTAAAGGTTTAGGCTTAGGCACTGGTTTAGACCGAGGCAGTAAAGTTTTAGGCGCCGGCAATCTTACAACTATCGCCTCCTCTATTCTCTCAGTTGGCATTTCCCACACCTTATTTAACAATAATTGTGTGTTATCTCTGGTTAATGCCTCCAGATACTTGTCTCTTTCATTGTCAACCCTGTTAAATAAAAACTAGCATTTTTAACTTAGACATAAAATTTTTAGGCGGTTAAGTAATTTAATATTACAGATGTGATATGGAAATTGATAGCAATATCAAAAATAATTTTGCTTACTATTGTAAGTAATAGTTCTATTGAACTAAGCATTCGAAATAGTTATCAAAAGTGTTAGTAAATTAATCGTATTACGAGATTTATTAAACTTATTTAAAACTTATCTTCCATATACATTATGTTGTGAATTATGAGATTTTATTAATAATTTTATTTTCTACTCACTGTAAAGTTTTTAAGTCCAAGTCATTTGTATCCGAAGCTAGCAGTGTTCCAACATCAAAATCAACATCTAAATGTTTCTCAACTGTTATTGGTTTGTATTTTTCGGCCTTTTTTTGCTCTCTTTCCAGAATTTCATTTACTATATCCATTTTCCTCAATAATATGCAAAAACCTAACCTAAATCTCACGTTCTTATTGACATTTATAACTATTTCGCGTTAACAGACCACTAACCACCACGTGCAGCGAGCTGCAATTAGGAGTGGACGATATACATCGATGTTTTAAAAACACTCGATGTATT
>JWHW01056860.1:0-21781 GCA_000931545.1 Papilio glaucus
CCCTAGGAGAACTTATATCGATCAGATTAGTGGCTTACTAAATAAGGCCGATATAAGAAGCACCCATAACCGACGAGCATGTATGCGTAGATGTATGAATGTAGAAGAAGCGAGAGAGGGGTGCCGGGATCGCGCTAAATGGAAATCCATGATCTCTGCCTACCCCTCAGGGTTACGGGCGTGAGCGCATATTTATTTATTTATTCATAATTGGTCGGTAACATTTATAGGGAAGGCAAGAGAATAAGAACTGATGTACTTAACTCATTAGACGGAACACAGAAGTAGGTACAAACACTAGTTTATGCCTATATTTTGTGAGGTCGTGTTATTCCCCAGTCGAACCGGTCCATTCATGCAACAGTTAAACGTACTTCGATAAAGACACTACAATGATCAATGCTCTCGTGAGGGTCCGCAGTACAGACGCTAAATATTGCCCTGAAAAACAAAAAACTTAGTTCGAACGCGTGCCTAAAACAATAAATGAAAGTTATCCAAAACACTTCAGTAATTTTAAAAATCTTTAAATGTTAATAATTTTTGCACATTGTGAATAGGTAAGTTAGTTGAGTTAACCAACATACGTATTTTCAACCTAGGAACTTGCCTTCCATAGCACACGTACGAACATCCTGTATAAAGTCATCGGTTGACAACATCTCTTAAACTATTAGGGTGCGTCCAGATCTGGCGAATGCGACGCAAATGCTCACCAGGGATAATGAAGGATTCTAATGGTAAAAGAATTTTTCAAATCTGTCCAGTATTTACAGATCTTATTCAATGCAAACAATCAAATCTTTCGTCTTTATAATATTAGTTTAGATAAAAGGTAAAAAAAGACAGCGGCGATGGTGGCAGGTTCCGATTTTTAAAATTAGACAGAATATAGTACCGTACTTGTACGGTCATCAATTAAGCAGATACTATTCATTTTTTTTAAACTGAGCGGGATAATCGGTAAAGGGCTTGAGGCGCGGGAGGGGGCGGGATGTATCATGTATCACGTGTGCGTTGCTTACTCGCGAACAGCGCGCGGACGGTACTTGAACGGCGCACCGACATAAAATGCAGCAGCGCGTTCGTGGTACATTCGTTCGCCAGATGTGGACGCACCCTTAAAACTATTTTGATCTACTAGACCAAAAGTAAAATCTATATAGAATCCATAAAATTTGTTTTTTATTCTCAATAAAGTCGATGTTATGAATTGAGTTCATAATCAAGGTAGTGCCTTTCTAATCCAAGACGGATCGGATAGATTACTGACCGCTTAACCGCTAGCTTAATTTACTTAAAAAATTGTAGAACGTGATGACTGAAATTTTCCACGATTTTTTTATTTAATTTATGTACTCTAGCTATAAAAAGACATGGTTAATCTATCAAGGCACAACAACACTACTGTACCTAGACACTCAGCACACAAGAAAGAAGTTTGGGAAATTTAACCTCTAAGGGGTCTAACATTGTTGAATAGAACATTGAAACCGGTGGAGCTGTCAATGTTAAAATTTATTATTGTTAATCCATAATGAAAAATTAATACACTCATACAATATCACAAGGTAAAAATACCCTATTTGTCAGGTAGGCAGAGATCATGGATTTCCATTAGGCATGGATTCACATTTTGACACGCGGTTACAAGTCTGTTGTAACATGAGATCTTTTTAAACAAGACAGTATCAGACTGCACTGTTTAAGAAGTGTGTGCCGAAATATTTCTTGGAAAGAACCTAAGTGCACACTTTTACTATCATTTAGCGAGAACGCTTCAAATTTTATGTACGGACGGGGTAAAAAAAGTCGATATTTGCTTGCGCCAGGGGCACTGACACACTGACAATTAAATAGTACATATAGACTTACATACGTACAAACTTCGTAATGACTATGCAAATAAAAACGTGTTTACAATTTTGTACCTTATAATCATATTCAGTAAATATAATTTTATATGCAGTTGTCTGCTTAATGCATTTACTTTCAAAAGGTGATAACTGCGAATTAATAAAGGAATGAATTTGAAAACTGACTTAGCTTTCGTATACCGAATCTACTTTTATATCAATAAGATAATTAAGAATAAAGTTTGTAATAAGTCGTCCTTGTGTGTGTACACGTCCCACAACAATTACAAGGCTGAACAGTTGTTACATGGTTATACGAGCGAAGCAGGAGGCGCGAATAAAACTTTATACTTCTGTTTGTAGGTATTTGATCTATCCATCGATGCCTATTGTTTGAGGTCCTTAAATCCGTTCCCGGTAAAAGGATCCACCTTTAACAAGCGACAACATGAATTACATGAAGTCATTTCCTGGCGTCATCCTAACCAGAATAACGTTTTACATGCAAATGTAAGTTTGTCGCGCTTTCACGCCAAAAGGAGTCAACCAATCACCATGGGATCTTGCACACACATCGTCAGGGGTACAGACAAGGACATAGGGTACCTTTTACCCCGAAACAAATACTGCTTCTGACTAGAAAACTGCATAAAGCGAATAAGCTAAAATCCTAAGTAATTAATAAAGATTTGATAAATTTGGTAAAATTTTGTTATAATTGGTGTGATGACTTTTGTCCTGTAGGATCTCCGTCTGCGGGGAACATGGACAATCTGGAGCTGGCTGACGAGATAATGGACGTGAATGAAACCAGGCTAGAAGACATGTCCAGGAATGAGGTGGTCAGCCACATACACGAGGTAATTCTTTGTTTTTACTCAAATTTCATTTAGTTTATGTAAATAGTTAGTATTCGATTCTTTAACAAAGTTAAGTTTTCGACAATAGTAAACTGTCCAAGTTACTGTTTTAGGGTTCCGTACCCAAAGGGTAAAACGGGACCTTATTACTAAGACTCCTCGACTGTCCGTCTGTCTGTCTGCCCGTCTGTCACCAGGCTGTTTCTCATGTTGATGTAGTTAGACATTTGATATTTTCACAGATGATGTATTTCTGTCGCCGCTATAACAACAAAACTAAAAAAAAATAATTAAGGGGGCTCCCATACAACGATAAAGAAAAACGGGAACCCTTCGTGCATGAGTCCGATTCGTACTTGGCCGGTTTCTTTAAATTATACGAAATGCTTTACAATAATTCTACCTTCTTTTAAATCGCAAACAGACAAAATCCTAGCAAACGCCTTATAATTCTTTTACAGATGGGAAGTGTACCGTGTACTGTGTGATACCGATCCAATTATATGATTCTACTCTTTATGTGCATTAAATATCATAGCTTCTGTATATCGTACTAAACATTAAATAATAACTTACTCCGTGTGTTACTTACCTTTTGCTCAAAAGGAGGTGGCAGCTTTCTGTCTGCTCTTGTTACGTCCTTACAGAAGACAGGCGTGAAGTAGAAGTACCCTGCGTTACGCCTGATGAGTGAGGTGCCGGAGGCCTAATGTCTCGTAAAGAACTTACTATAGCAATAATCCTATGAAGTAAGGTATTGGCGCCCTAATGTCAGTCCTCTTCCCCTTCCTACCTTTTCGTCATAAAGATAGATAGTATGGGACCGGAAAGACAATTGTCGGAAACGGGGAAAAGGAAATATCCTTTTTCCTGTCTATGCCCTCCTCAGTCCATTAAGTAGGCAACGCATCTGCAACACATTTGCTTGTTGCCGTCTATCGGTAGCGTTCACTTAACATCAGGTGCTCCGCTTGCTCGATTGCCACCTTCTTTCATAAAAAAGTAGGAGCATTTTATTCTTCTACGTTTTATCTGATTAGTGAGTCGGAGGCCACGTTTTCTTATGTGTCTTCCCCTCCTCTGAAATGTGAATCCAATTGTGAAAATCTGAAAATCCAAAAAATCTAAACCATCCCGCACAAACTCAAAGAAACGAAACAATTTCATCCAAATCGGTACAGCGGTTTAGGAGGAGTTCAGTCACATACAGACGCACAGAAGAAATATACATATATATATATAAAGATTCAACCTATGTATGTATGTTATACGGAAATATTTTAATTACATTGCTTCCATGTTGTATAGTAGCAACAGTAGGCGCTTGTTCGCTGGCAATTAAAATTCATATCGCCAATTACATCGCATCCGACTGCTCCCAGCTACTGATTGTGTTACTGTCTCTACGATGAATATATAGGTTATATATATGTATATAGGTTCAGCCTATATATATATATATATAGGCTGAACTATCATTGACTAGGATACATGCGGCTTTTGTCTACGTGGTAGTACGTATTGTTGTCGTCGCTTTTTGATCGACACGAGGTGCTCAATTCGTTTGTATTTTTTTTTATGTTTGTCACATCGACATTTATAAACCGACTTCAAAAAAAATCAAGGAGGTGCCATATTAGTTGGAATTAGAATTTTATAATAATTTAGCATTGAACCTTGGATCCCAAAGGTATCATGAGGCTTGAGCTCGATTCGTTAACATCCACATAAATCTAACACCTGAAATCGAAAATGGCGAGTCAGTTAAGAGCTCAACCTAATTTGGTTTGTTTAAATATGATACAGGGACATCACGGTCCCGCATCGTGTAATTTGAAGTCGCTTTTGTTTTTTTAAACGTAGTTTAATCGAGTTCATTATAAAGCAATCCAGTTGAGTGAAATCCACCAGACGTTATAAAGGTAATTGTCATGTATTTGTTGTTAAATAGATCCATCCATAGACCAGATCCGAAAAGAAATTAATTTTCAAAGACATGTGTTAGTAACACGTTCTTTCGTCTGTTGTAAAATCAAATCAAAATCTGCGCATAATTTCTAGATATTTTCGATCCGCTAAACAATAACAATAGGTTATTTTAAATGAAAAATGTGTAAAATTGCACTCGTTTCTGTAATCGGGAGTAAGAGAATGAGTATATGGGATAAGTCACTATCCAAATGAATTTTAATAGGACTTGTAGACAACTGAATACTACACGATTAGTCAAGACGACTCGTTCATGCAACAGTTACTGACCTTAACTCTAACAGTGTTCTTTCTCCTGTCTGTTTAGTCGCCTTCAAGTAAACGATTATGTGTTTACAAAATAGGGTCATTTGAAACTAGAGTTGGAATCAGTGAACAATTCTAGAGAATAGCTGCACCGAAAGTTCAATTAGTATTTATATCGTCTTGCTCCATTCAGATGTCTGAGATCGCATTGCTTGACCGCTACGTCCCTACAGACAAGTGACGTCATCGATAGTTTCTCTAAATATATTCAGTTATTACAATAGCAGGCGCGCGGACAATCGGCATTGTGTCTCGTACTCGCGACGCCGGCTCGCTAACATGCGGGGAAATACGTAGACCATGATGCATATCGGGACATCAGCTTGAAACTACGTTGCAATCTGTATGCGTGTAATTTGTTGGCTCTACAACAAGCTAATCTGTATACAATTGCTACATAACGTTAAATCTGTCTTTACACCATCATTATTAACCATAATACGTCCGCAAGTTGGTTGTACGCCTCCTCTATGAATGGCATCTACGTGACCGCTATTCTAGAATTCTTGGATCTGCAGTTTATTTTATGTGCAATGTGTCCGACCTATGACACCTTAAATTTAATTCTTTGTTAGTTTTGCTATTATTATCCTTTACAATAAAATCTATAAGACGGCTACGAATGAATTTTGACTAACTACTAGTTTCTATGCTTTGGTTGAAAATATACCTGGCGATCGAATTATCAATTAATCTTCAGTCATTGTGCGTTTAGCAAAGGTGTGGAAATTGGCCGCCGATTACCATGTGGGAACCAAGAAAATAGGCTGACGCTAAACTAGTGTGCACCGTCAACTTAAAGCACTAACTACAGAACCTTTTATTTATGTCTTACGACTGAATAACTACCAATGCTTTAGAATTATTTAATAACCAATTAACCTGCAGTTAGTTTCACTATATTCTTAAGCAAATTACTTCCCACTCGGCAAAGCAGACGTGATGAAGCGACTGCACGTGTGTTAGAATGCGAGGAAACATTCCACTTCACTAATTTGTTCCCTTGTGTTCCGAACAGTTGGAGCTCGTCCAAATTAGTTCGAACGGAATTTGTTTTGTTCCAGCGAGCGAATGATCTCAGTTTACAGAACAAACCCGGACCGGCAAATGTGCAAGTGCACAGAAGTTGCGGCTTAGGTTATTGTCTTAGTTTGGCGGTGAAGTATTTTGTTTATAAACAAAATGATTTCTGCAAAAGTGATAAGGAATATGTCAGATACAACTTACTTAAGAAGAAAAGCATGGCTGCATAAAACATTTCACGGTCCCTCTAACCTGATGGGTCGGTCGCTTACGGAAGGGCTGATTGAATTAATTTGGTAAAAAAATGTTTGTTAATATAATCACGTTCATAATGTTTTATATCCAACAAGCGATTACTAAACTATTGTATTTAATGGATCTAAATGTTGGGCGGTTAAAGGGATGAATGAAAAGAGACATGCCAGCGACAGAAATGCGAATATTGATATGATTGTGTGGAGCATTACGCTATACGGAGGTGGAGGGTGGAGGAAGGAGGAGGGGGGGTTTATGGCTTAGAAAATATGGATTAATTGAGGGAAAGATAACATGAGCACTGCTGAACTACTGAATTGACCGAGGATAGAAAAGAAAGGCTTGGAAGATTAAAACGCGTAGTGCAAACCTCTCATAAACTGGGAACTGGGCAAGAGATAATGATATAAAAAACCAAAGCTAGACATCGTAATAAAAGTTAAGGCAAAGTATTGTTTTGTGTTGCACTGTAGACTGCTCCAAGTTTTACTTTGCGAGCGGAACTTTTGATTTAATTAACAAGTCCGAAGGTTGTCCTGAAAATCTCTCTTTACCTTTATCTTGCAACTGAAAGTTTTATTCATTCAGAGAGATGAAACTGTTGCGGTTCAGTGAAATTATTATATTTGCTTTTCCATGTTTTTCTGTCAACCTTTTTGGCGGAGTTAGGACTGAATCCGATTATAACGTGAGTCTGGTACACACTTGTCTTCTATATAAATAATGAAAAACCTTACTGAAACTAAGTCAAAAATATAACCCTTCTGTTAACCTAGTAGCAAAGATACAAAAACAACAATGTGCTATGTGTTTTACATTTACATTTAGCTTTGGTAAGAATGGGGAGTTCCAGACCTCTCACAGGTCTTATAGGTAATATGATTGCCTGAATAATGACATTTGCCTTTGTTTCAGTGTATATCGTCGTGTGTGATCAAACTGCGACTGAAAAGAAGGAGCGAGACAAAATTATGTAAGTTTACATTTTATTTGTGTTTCATTTCACATTGATTTGTGATGGCGGAAGAGAATCCAACTTTTATTAAAACCTTTCTCCGAATGTAGTGTCGTCAAGCTCTAGTTTTTCTAATTTAATATTATTATCTATAATTGCTTTATTATCTATCATTGCTGTTTGTAAAGCCTTAGAAGTCGTTTATATTTACATCGTATTATTCAAGCAAGCAAGATTCCTTAAGTTTTGATAAATAACACGATAATTCTACTCAATAAATCAATTTAACATAAAAAACACGCGGAAGTGTTGTAACTTCCCAACTTTTTCCAATTCCGTAGCGCTTGAGATGACTTTTTCCATAACTTTGTAGTCGAGAACATTCCTGAGGATACTTCAACACTAAAAGTCACTTTATCTTTACATATTTTGGGTCCTTTTTGTTGACAGGACAGTTTGTTAGAAGCAGTCCTCAGGTTATATGTTATGTATACGTCTTATAATAGATTCACGAAATTTTTTGGTTAAGCTACATTGACATCTACTTTAAGTATTTGATAAGTTGAATTATCAAATATATTTCTTACCATCAACTTGTTGCAATGAATACTGACTTCAAAATGTTTTACTATGTAGTTACCTATTATAAATAACGCTTGAACAGTGATAGAGCCAGCAACAACATCTGTTGCACGAATGTGTAATATACTACGACCTCACAGAAGACAGGCGTGAAGTAGAAGTACTCTGCGTTTCGTCTGATGAGTGAGGTGCCGCAGGCCTAATTTCAGACGTCTTCCCTTTCCCATCCCTTCCTAATAAGGATAGGATGGGAAGGAGAAGAGGATAAGATGGGGACGGGATAGATGGAGAAAAGGAAATATCCGTTAATATCATTACAGTAAACGAGAAAACGATTCTATATTTTTAAGATTTGTCAAAGTATCACTATTAAACATATTCTATCATTCACTTCTAACAGTTTGATTCGAACTGTTAAGAATGAAAACTTCAACAATATTGATAAAAATATAATGATAATAGTTTTTCCTAGCTTCAATTGTACTGTACAAACTAACAGTGTGTGTTTGTAAATAAATGAGACGTGTCGATTTATAATGATGTTGAAATGCAGATCAAATGATGTACCATATCAAAATATTGTATTTTAAAGGAATCTTGTCGTCTCTTGAAATCTTAATATGTAGATATTAACTCGTAACGTACCAGCACAACCAAGACCAAGTACCAAGTTTACTTAAAATTATTACTTGGAATGAAGAAATTCACAGATAACATTTCCCAGTACCTGAATTTTGGAAAAAGTGAGAATTAGTTTGAATAATGTTTATAAGGACTAGCCTCATGGTCTGGTCGATACGGTAGTAGTGCTCTAACCGCATGTCGTCCACGTTTCACATTGTAAAAGTTAAACTTGTCTAATGCATTTTTCATGTGCTTTAATTTTAAAGTTTCCAGGTGCCGATGTTTTACAATCGCTTCTTATATCGAGCACAAGTTCGTTCTACTTTCGGATTCCGTATTAAGGTCACTGAAGTTGGACGATTGCTCCAGTTTAATATTATTTTTGTTATAAAGAATAGACGACTTTAACATCTGGTGATAAAAACCAGATTGAAAGTAAAACTCCAAATCCAAGGTTAAACAAAAGGCGTAGAAATTGTACAAAAAGTCCACTATGAACAGTTTAGTACATCCAAATAATTATGGCGATTTGTTACATCGTTTAGGTACTGCATAAGGATATATGAATTTTATTTAATCTGGACAAGTAACGTAATGAAAGGGTAAAGCTGACCCATTGGATCAGATGGTCTTGTGGACTAATCATAATTAATTAATAGTGCAATATTTATAAAGAATATTAAAACTTCGCATTTGGCAGAATCCTGACCACATCTATATTTCGTACATCTATGCGAGCATGGTTGTGGTTTACGCATATACTTATTACGGGCGCAGTATCGTAGCGATGCAGATGCGAAATAGTCGCAATGCTATTTTTTACCTGATTTTAAGTGACCGCTACCTATAGCTATCTGCAACAAGCTTATGACTTGCAGTTGCGCTGCCTACCTTTGATGGACAGAGGAGGGGATGAGCAGAAAAAAGAATATTTCCTTTTTTTTATAAGAGAAGGGGGCAAACGAGCGGCGGGAACACCGAGGTGATCAACGACGCCCATGGACATCCGCAACACCAGTGGAACTGCTGTTGCCAGCCTTTGAGAAAAAGAAAGGCTGTTCATCCCCTACCACGTCCAATCCTCTAACCAGGATTGGAAGGGGAAAAGGACTAAAATTAGGCCTCCCGCACCTCAATCATTGGATGAAACGCAGAAAACGTCTACTTGACGCCTGTCTTCTGTGAAGTCGTGGTATTTCACCGGTAGAGTCAGCCCATATTTGTAACAGATGTTTTTGTTGCGGTCTTTGCTGCCACTGTAATAACGATTCGGCGTTGCGTCTATTTGGCGTCAATGTAACAATGTAGTGCGCCGGCGCAGGCGCGCATCGCAGCTACTACCTCAGTTCTCCCCGCTCTCCCCTTACCGCGAGTTCACACTGTCCGGAAACATTCACGTAAACAAATTCAAATAAAAAAACAACATATTTTATGTGAATGTTTTCGGCAGTGTGAACACGATGTTAATACGGCCCTAGTCCCTAAAGAATGGTATAACTTAGCAAATACCGTCTTTCCCAGATTTTAAGTAACTTGAAATCAAATAAATTATCATAATGGTATAGTTGGATAAGGTTTGTTTTTAATTTTTTGATGTCGTTTGGGAATTTCATTTTATGACAAAAAAGACTTTCTCTTAATAAATTAAATATTAACGTGAACCATCGTAAAATCTCTCGAGTGTCGACTGTGTCGGACTTGTTGACGTAATTTGGGAAAAAAAATCAGCCCGATAAGATCCTCTTCGCTCGTAAGCTGTGATGAAAAGTGAATCGGATTCCTCTGCCTCAGAGATAACTTGCTGAATAAAGCCTCGCTGAAATAAACCTCGGAAATTTCAGCGCGAATATTTTGTGTCCAAATGTTAGTTGGAAAGCGGATTTTACATTTTTGCAACGTAACTTATTTGTCTTAGTGCATTTTAAAGGTAGAAAAGTGGATCCGTGGCACATAGCTTACGTATTTTGCAGATATATCCTTAGATATTGGAAGAAAATCTTAAAGATACTATGTAGACTATATTATTATTTTTGCATTAGATTAAGTGAACTAAACTAGCGTACAAGTACCATATCATTACCATCATCATTATTATCAGACAAGACTTCAGGTCATACTAAGTAGTACTAGGTTCAATTTCAGTTTTCAATCAAATACAGATTTATAATATATTATAATAATATTAAATATTTCTTTCTAAACTTAAAATAGTATACAAAAGTAATGTAACTATAATAAAACATTAAATGATTGCAAAACTAGTGAAATAGTTTCACACATAAGGGTATAATTTAACGGAAAAGCTTTTAGCAGTACTGTCGCGAAGAAAATAGACCACATTTCCCGATACATTTTGCGGCGGCGCGATTTTAGGGTTCTTCGAAGTGCTAATTTGATTAAGAACTGAGAGCGAATAGATAGCGCCAACTTTAACTATGTTTAACTTACCCGATAAAGATATACCAATAAAACCTGGAAATCTGGTTATGGTCTTAATAAATATAGCATGACGATGTCAAAATAGTACAACCTAGTTGGACAAAGTTGCAAGTGCGTTGAGTAACGCTGCGGTTGGAACGCTGTCGCACTGAGTGACGCGGCCTAGTGAATCACATTCGTGTAATTGTGCGCACCCGCTTGTTTTCGCTCGGACACAGCCTTTGAGGTTATTGTTATTGTGTTGCCAACTTTAAACACTTTTCCACACAGAAAGGTTACTTCTATTTACCGGCATTTGTAATAAAACGATAATCTAAAACTACGTATATTGATATGGTTGCTATATTTGTGTTGTCATAAATATAGACAAAAACTTGTATTCTGTAGAGTTATCATTGATCTTCGGCATTCAGCAGTGCTGAAATACACATGATAGAAAAAAAATACGTGTCACTCTATTACCGTGGAAAAATCAATTATGAGATCAAATGCATACTCGTAGAGAGATTCCAAAACTATCAAGTTTCTAGTAATTAAAGTTATTAAAACTTAAATCTATTATGTGTAATTAGAAACGATCAAAAATAAATAATAAAGTGATTTTTTTCAACTTTTTTTTAGTAATTCACTTTCTGTAGGTGGTAAATACGCCATTAAATATAGCAACACCGTGTAAAAACTCGCGTGCGAGCGAGAAGGAAAGCTGGTTGTCGAGTCACCGATCGCCGCGCCTTCGCCGGTGCGTTTGCAACTCGGACGAATATTATTAAACAACAATTACCCATGTTTTGGCTCACGAAATCATTGTTTGAACAATACGAGTGCCGTACAGGTCCGGTGTGATACAGTGTGATACAGTGCCGTGCGTAGAAAGTGGCCGGTCGCGCGAGGTGACTGAACTTGTGCCAGCCAAGGCTTCGGCCACTGCAGCCTTCGGGCTTTTCTTCTGGATTCCGACCCCGCTATAGGATTAAAATACCTACGCTCAGCAGTGTATGTTTATTTGTCAAGGTTGGTATTTTTTGTTTTTATTTTTACTTTATAGTCGAAAGTTTTAGTTGAACATAAATTGTTATAGGTTGACAACTCTTAGGTGAGTCATTTTCATATCGGTGTATTTCGATTCGTGAATCGTGAGTTTTCTAGCAATAATTTAATCCATTTATTACTCTTATTTGATTCTAATTAGAAAAATTCTTGCTTAATTTTGAGCTGAGCTTGATTACACATTATATTTAGAACAGTTTTCAATTCGAACAACGGTTCCGAATGAATTAACAATAACTATCCAACGAGATACATACACGTCGTTGAAATACCGGTTCGAATATTACAGAGAACTGGCCTCAGCCACAATATAAACCTTCTTCGCATCGACGTTGCGATAGAGTTCAATGTAAATTTTCTTTCGAAGAATATTATTCTGAAAAGTCTTAATAAAATATTTAAGATACGCTAAAGAAAAAAATCAGAAAAAAATATCCTGTTAAATGCAAAAAATCACAAAAAAAATCTGTTCATTCTTTGTTTTCCATGGCTAAAAATCAAATGAAAATAGGTCAAACTTACAGTTCTTTTAACCTACGGTGTTACCAGAACAATTCCGGTAAACTTTTATATCTTAGGAGCTGATTTTCGGAGGTGGGGGGTATTCCCGCTTTCTCCCAACACCACTCCCATTGAAAGTAACCTCACTGGTCCTGAAAAATAAAAAATAAATCTTAACTTACTTCTTACGACTTAGACTCGCTTTCGGCACTCGCCGCCGGCACGCAACTAAAAAAATCGTATTGTCAAATACCCGCTTCTGAATTGTAAAACGCTCCTTTGGTCTTCTTCCTCATCTATATAACCAACCTTATGATCCAAATGAGACTGAGTACTAGAACTTAATAATCACGCGCGTAAACCCGAGTAGACAGAGGTTAAGGACTTTTATTTGGTACTCCTGTCTCGTTTCTTCTTCATCATATATACATGCTTGTCGGTTACGAGTACCCTTAACATCGCCTTTCTTTAGTATGTCATATTAAATGCACATACAAGTAACAACTAGTGAGTCTATCACCGCTGTTTCAGTTTTTGTTTAAAAAACATAGGAAATATAACTTACACATTGGTCTTTTCTTCTAATGGCAACTACTGAACTACATATCAAAATATTTAATAATAGCGTAAAACTTTGTATAACAAATATGTGGTGGCCCAAGGTCAAGACAATGAGTCGTCTGGTTCCACTTTCTGACCGTACTGGGAATAACATGCACTAGCGACCCACCCCGGCTTCGCACGGGTTAGCACTAATAGTCCATATGCAGGTAAACACGGGTAACGCGTAAAGTGATGTGTGATTGATGTGTGTGATGACAAAATATATTAAAGTGTAATAATAAATTAACTTACACCGCCATCTGTTACAAATTTAAGAAACATATAATTTTTTCTCCATACAAACTTTCATCCCCTACTTTAGACCTTAAGACGATGAATTTTTGATAATCCCAAAATAGGTATTTAATTATTTGTACTGAAAAGTGTTTATGTCAGATCTATTTCATTTTGGTATCTACAGTTCCTCTGATATTGCGGATATTCATGGGCAGCGGTAATAACTTTAGGCGACCCGTAGCTCGTTTGCCCCCTTCTATAAAAAAATGACAATGGTTACTTAATTCTGAAGAAGGAAAAATATTTCTCTTTTATACACTTGCATAAAGTAAGGGACCTTTAGGGGTGAATTTAGAAAAAAAAATTTTTTTATTAACAACAGAAATATTTGGGCAAAATTTCAGATCTCTAGTCCCAGTAGTTTGAGTTGTGCGTTGATAACTTAGTCAGTTAGATTCTTCTATCATATAATTATGAATAGAAAGAAATATATAAAATTATGTAAACAAAATAAACTATGACGGCTTACAATTCAAGAAAAAACATTTCTGAATTTGACGAATACTATTTTAAAATATGTGTCCCGTGTATAGCTTAGTGGAGTGATATTTGAGACGTAAAACGATCGCGGAATTGTTTGTTCCAAATCGAGATGGAAATTTTGAAAACAAACGAATGTTACACATGACGGCTATAAAGCATTAAAACAACTTTCATCGGAAATGTTGTAATTTTGTGGTAATTGTGAGATAAAGTAAAGTGAAATTGTATAATTGAATATGAATAATGTAAAGGGTAATGCGACAAAAACTTGTATTTCGAAAATATTTTTGAATTTATGAATTTTATCGTAAAACGCACCTTATACCTTACCTTTGTGTACAAAATTTCCACCTTGATTTGGAATAAAACTATAGGTGGTTTAAAAAGATGACTTAGTATTTTTTTTAATACGGTGATGACTAAGATATAAGGTTTGCGTTGTCGCTAAGACTAAGTTCGTGACAACGTGTATGTCATAAAAAGACTTCCAGTAAATGTTAGTACAGAAATAGATATAAAATAACCTTCAATGGCTTCAATAAG
The DNA here is from genome assembly GCA_000931545.1 of Papilio glaucus. Classification (NCBI taxonomy): domain Eukaryota; kingdom Metazoa; phylum Arthropoda; class Insecta; order Lepidoptera; family Papilionidae; genus Papilio; species Papilio glaucus. The sequence goes on from JWHW01056860.1 coordinate 14,364, forward strand.
AGACTTGCTTCTGTGATGTAAAACAATCAAATGTCTGCCAAGGTGAAAATAATTATTTTAAAAGTACCAAGACTAGCAGATAAACAATTATAATTATAATTGTAATAATGGTACAAAAAGCTGTCGCTGTTTTTATACTTGACATCCTTGACTTGCGGCAAGTTCCAATATTCTCAGCAAATTCGCAGTACTTATTTTTAAAGAATATTTCTTTTTTTTCTGAGTAATTCAATAGCAGATTCGAATCTAAGTTGTTTGAGAAACATATACTTAACTATAACTTAGTTTTACGTCCATCCTTAAGTTCTGTGTTTCGACCTTACCTCCGGTGTAGAGACCCACATACCCCGTGTACTTTTTATGGGGGTTTATGATAGATGGTCTCCAAAGCTACTAAGCCCCTCCACCACGACACGACAGGAGCCCATTTGGATTGCTTCGCACAACAGCATTGTGGAATTATCCGTCTCAAGCGTTATTCTAAACCATTCCGACTTAGGATCCTTCAAGAAGACTCCTTCCTTAAGGACTGGTAACGTATCCGCAGTTCCTCTGGTGTTGCAGATGTACATGGGCGTCGGTGAACAGTTATATTAGGCGATCTGCTGCTCGTTTGCGCCATTATCCCATGATTCTTAGGATAAGAAAAGTCATTCTACCTAGTCGTAGATCTTGGGTAACTATGGACATATTTCATGAGTTGCATAATGTTTGCGTACGCCGGGAAGTGAACAATGACTCAACAGACGACTGGCCTGGCCACGAGCTTGCAGCAACTGTTACTTAACGCATTGTATGCATTAAGAATGTACTAAGTCGTCTACAACTAGGCTATTGGAATCTTAGAGAATGTTATGTCAGTTACTAATAAACATGTATTATAAGTTTATTCTGAACAAACAAACAATCAAATCTTTTCTGTATTGTTAGTATTGCCCAATACTATGTAACTGACAGTTAATGGGCTGGATTTTTATTCATTTTACCTTACATGTAGTGTAAGGAGTGTGGCGCTAACATTTGCCTCAATTGTTATTGATTGAGTAGATGATACTGGATGGATGATGAGTTTGTCATAACTATTTACTCATTCAAGTGTTTTGTTTGTATTATACTTGTTAAACAATGTTTAACTCGTTGCCAACATGTCAACAAACTATAGTAAACATAAACACACTCGTCAACCAAATGAGTAGGCAGAGATAACGTACTTTTCATTTCGCCTTCTGCATTCAAACATAGCTACGGGCTAGGTAGTTGATAGCATAGTTTTGGTTGTTATACCCCATCACACTCGTTGTGTGGGTCGGCAAGTTCGCATGCCATTTAATATACATCCAAGAATAGATAGTTGCATTTAAGGACAAATATACTTATACGTTGCATCCCCATATTATTATTTGGAAATACATAACATACAAATCTCTGCGTGGATTTGGATTTAATTTGACTGCAAAAGGCAGTAAAAAGTACGATGTTAGACTGTAGTAGTGCATTTTAACTTTCATGTCGGCTGTGTTGCTAGTTGCTACTTAACAATTAGTTAAATATTCACAGCTCGTCTTTAGAGGGCGAGCCTCTTCAAACTACTTTCATTTTAATAACGTTCGTCACGGACAAGTGTCGTGGACTGTTTTAACAAGAGCAGGCAATTTGTTTGTGATGCCGACTGAAATATGCACAGCTCATTTAAAAAAAACATTAAAATAAGGCCACTTGAAAAGGCCATAGCTTATATTTGTTTTTTTTTTACAAATGATATTTGATTTGATAATAAATTCGTACATAAAATGCATATATAGCCCTGGTTTTAAACATTTCCCAGAGGGTAGATCATAAGTCAAAGCTCGTTAGTTCTTCGTTTGTTAAATTTGTAGTGACCATTTCATATCATGGAGGAAGCCATGTTGGGTATTCCTCCATGGTATGTAATGTGGAAATTTGACAATGACACGCGTGTTCGATGTAGGACGACGCATTACGGAGCTCAAGTGGAGGTGGACAGGAGACTTGGGCAGACAGAATGATAGAAGGTGGACTAAGGGACGGAGTGGTCACCCCGAGAAGCAATGAGACCAGTTGGTAGACCAACGTAACCACGTAGTTAGGGTACAAGGGCAAGACGTGGATTCGATTAGCGCAAAAATTGAAAGACTGGTGTGACAGAAAAGAGGCCTAAGTTCAGCAGTGACCAGCATCTACATCTAATAACTTAAACACTCCTTACTCCTTGTTCAGAAGATACATTTTGACTATGAGACGGTTGTAATGGTAGGACTAAATGAGACCAGTTGCTGTCCATTTAGCATCATTTAACTCCAAATCTTTCAATAAAGAGCGACTCAAACTCCGCTAAATATTAAACATTAAAGTGTTAAATGTTTCAACTAAAAATATTTAAACTGGAGAGCGTGTCACTGCGATTTGTCACGAGCTCAATGACTCGTCGTGCTGGGGAATTGTTAGTTTACTTGCACACAGAAATGGACTGGAAACTCGAATATATGACTGTAATCATCGTTAAACTTCAATTAGGTTGTAATAACATGGCTGATGTAAGACCGGACCCAAAACATAAATTTGTTTTTGAAAAATAAAACGAAAATAATAGGTGTTCAATCTTCTGGGCTATAAGATTCATAATGACTTGTTGCCTATTTTGATAATTAGGTATACTTTCTTTTTATCAATTTTAAAACCGTGATCTACGTACAAATGGTATAGATATCCTTTCACAAAAATTGTTACAACTCGCCTTGATAAATTAGCTATTAGAACTAAACAATCGATTTGGTACTTATCTTTTACATCCTTAACATTTTACATGTAGAAGGGTATACGAAATGCTTTTTATCTGTACCACTTTTACTAATTTACAGCTTTGCTTTGCTGCACGTTTTACGATATGCAATGTATTTGATGTGATGAAGTTTATACTTTCTTTTACACGCCTACAATAAATTTAGCTGTGTTGCATGACTTAGGAAGTATACGCGAATAGCAATATAAGCGAACTGGCAAGGGGGATTCTTGGCAATGATCCACACGATAGTACTTTACACTGGCGTTGAATGGAATCCGAGTATCATTTCTCTGAGGTTCATATGACGGATTCTTGATCGTAATGGAATTACCACTTAGCGAATTTGTGTTTATTTATTATTGGCTGTTTATCAAAATTATTTATAGATAAACTGATCGTTGACACACGCACTGGTTTTTTATCCCCTGGAAATGGTCATAACTTGATTCCGCATATAATAAATTAGAATCCTATACTAATCATGTAAATTCGAATGTAGTTTTTTGTTTACTTGCTACGCTTTCACGCCTTAACGACACATCATGAAACAAACATTGTCAGGCGTAAGGAAAGGAACAAAATCTTGTTGCATATTTTCAAATTGTGTAACAGTTATTTTGACATCGAGGAGTCAGACACCTCAGTGAGGATGAGTGCTGTAAATTAGTCGAAACTTCTGGAACAAAAACATCACATAAACGTAATAAAATCCGTAAAATTGAACTAATTTCACATAGAACCTTTATTTACAAGATTGGTTGCCATGGTAACGTTTCATGTTTTGTCAGTATCAACTTTTTGCCATATGTTACCTATAATTCCAAGTTATACGAGGAATCATGTTACAAAAGTTTCCACTCTCGTGACTTTTGACTCTATGTCAACGAACACACGCACCTACTTTTAGGGTTTCATCTATGACTACAGAACTGAAGCCTTACAACTTGACCGTGTGATTGTCTGCCTGATCGAATGTTGAGCTAATCCCGATCATCGGTGATATTTACTTGGTAGGTTGTATTTTTTTATTTAATAAAATGTAAAATTCCAAGAAACATTATCTAAAACTATCATAGGCATAACGCGAAAATATTGAAAAACACATAAGCGACTCTGTGCTTGAACGAATAGTATAGCTTCCTCAGTGGCAGGGTTCAAAACTCACTTGTTGACTAGATCTACGTGTGTAGGTCATCCCGCTCTCCCTTAAATATCTTGTTAGTTTAATTTTTTGTGATACCGTTACTTGTATTTACACCTTGACTGTACTTGCATTGTGTATTTTCGATAGCCACGGACCTTCATAACGCATCTCATACACTATTTATGCTGGTAGCGTTATCTAATAATGCGAGAAGTGACGTAGTTGTGCGAGACAAATGGGCCGTTTACCCTCTCGCAGTCTCGGATAATATTGATTCAATGACGAATGGGGATCTTACATGTAGGGACTGCTATGCTGAAGAATGATGATAGAAACATTAATTCGCAAGGTATGTTTTTAAACTATTAAGCCTAGATAGTTAACAATCAACGTTTTTCTAGATAAATGTTTAAGTGTCGCATCTATACATTCATTATTTATAATAACGCGTATTTAAACATTGTTAACGGTTGATATAGCTTAAAACACCCACACACCTTATAATATTTCTTTTACAAGGATAACTGCACCCACGCCATCGCCATCGCCCACATAGTGTTTTCTAGCATATTAATACTCGCACATTTATTAAAACTTCAATATTTTATGAATTACATTTGCTAAACAGATTGTTTGAATGAAATTTATAAATTAAAAATAAACTATGAACAGAAAAGAGAACTTTTTACGTAAATTATAAAAAAAAACAAGGTCAAGATAGCTCGCGGTTTCAAAACCTGACATAATATATAGGTTGACCTTTACTGATATATTTTTCTAAAACCATATTCTTGGCTCTAGGGTCGCTGTAGGTGCGTAATACAGCTTGCTACGTTCTTCAAAATCAAAATTGAGTATATTCAGTTAGCTTCTTATTTCGGTTGCATTAATTTTTTTTGAAGATTTTTTACACCGACGGCTCGGCACGAATGTGCGTTCGTTCTCAACGTAACGGTGTGATGTGGTCTCGGTACGTCGTCGTTGGTCACGCTGTTTTTCCGTTTAACTGTAATTCATTAGAGGAATTTCTACCCGATGTACACTGCTTATGTACTTACATAGTTTATTGTTGAGACAGCTTAGGACAGTTTGAACGTGAAACATATTCAATATTATATTATAAATAGATCATATATGGCATTTATATAAATAGTTTTAAATAACGTCACATAAAGACTCAACATTAGATCTAGCATAGAATAATTCTACTCCTATTAATAGCAGCCTGAAATAGCTGGATCGCATTGTGATCAGTTATGGCGCTAGTGTCGCTTCTGTCTGTGGTCAAGTCTAGACGCGCGGCGTTGCGTGGGCAAATTGGTCGTTGCCCCACAACCTAGCATGTTGCAATACACAAATAGACTTATAGGCATGTTTAATTCTACTACTGCATATCGAATAGAATTTGTTCTATAGATTTAATCGAGTGTATTATTTTTACAATATCGATTTTTTGAGTGAGACTCTTAGATAAAAAAAAAAACAAATAGACCAATAAGAAGCCTGCAGTTAGTGATTATGCTATGGACATATAATTAAGCATTTATAACGGGATGGTACTCTAAATCAAGCTATCTTTAAGAAATAATATTATTTGTGTTTGGTATTGTATATATTGCCTACAAGCTGAACCATGCGATTTTACCAGCCGTACAATCTATTTTAGCCGATAATTGTCCAGCCTAAGCTGAACCTCTTGAACTTTTCACCTTCCCATCCACCACCACAGGAAGAGGACTTAACGGTGGAGGGGGATAAATAGGAGAAAGAAAAAAAATTCTGTTTATCCCCTCTCATGTCTATTAAAGGTAGGCAAAGTATCTGCAACTATTAGCTTGTTGCAGATGTCTATGGGTAGCGCTCACTTGATATCGGGTGAGCCGCTTGCTCGTTTGCCATCTTCTATTATAAAAAAACCCTATTCAATATGACTGATTGATTGATTATACAGATCTGAGGTCTGGACTTTCATCCCCTACTTTAGACCTTTAGGGAATGCATTAAGAATCCTTTATTAGTGCTTACCTACATGATATGAAATCTCTGTGCAGTCTCTAGGCGCAGTTGTTTGGGTTGTTCAATGATATATCATAAGTCAGTTTCTTCTTTTATATATGTTGTTCTTTTGAGAAGTCATGGAAGTGTATCCGCTCGCTGTTAGTTCGCACATGCACAGTTTTTGCGCATTACTTGCACTTGTTTTTACCGCCGTCCCCGAGATGCGCACTCTGTGTACCGTTGCTTATATTTGTAGAGGAATGTCTAGAACGGGTTCCGAGACGCTTGGACCACTAATTGACCAACATACATGAGAGTTATGTTTCAATACGAACTTAATTTCTAAACATATAAGGCGTAATTTCGTTTGAACAAAATGTTCAACTTGATGACTTTCTGATTTTTAAGCTGGTATCACTATTAAGAATCGGTAATCAAAGGAATTAATGATCTGTTCTATTGTTGCAAAAGTTTTTTGCGACAGAATTTTTTTTAATACATTTTTGAATTTAATGAATTTGTTCCCAGTATTGTCTGGACTGATTTCATTATTTGTATAGAATATTCGTAATTTGAATTAATAGTAACTTAACGGATTTTACGCGTTTATGTTTTTGTTACAGCTCTCATGGTCACAGGAGAGACCGGAGGTTTCCCAATGTCAAAGTTGCTAGTTTTATCGCAACGTGTAGTATTAGCGTAATTATAAGAAATCATAATATTTGTAATGGCTCCAATGAGGTTTTTATGGGGTACCCTTTCAGATAATTTGAAGGAGTATGCGAGGTCTTGTGATTGATTTTCGATGTGAAAATTTTTATGAATTCATAATTATTAACAGGAACCGTAAGAAATTAGATTATTTTTACTTGTATTTTCAATATTGATGATGAAGTAAATGACCTAATAATTTCAACTTTAACTCTGATCACAGACGGTTTTATGTCTTTAACTGTTTGGATCAGTAAAGTTTAAAAGGTGAGAGAATGGCCTTCATATATAACACATACCGATAATAGTACATTAAGCAAGTTAATCAGTTCGATTAAATAGTAATTGAAGCTAAGTGAGAAGTTTGTAGAACTTACTTAACCTAGTCTTGTTTATTATCTTGAGTAGACTTTTTGAGGGATTGAGAGCTAAAAATAAACACTTAAGGTAACCTTCCAAAGTATAAATTCGTATGTTCCATATGTATCAGGTGTATCACAATGTTTAGACAAGTATTCACTGTAATACTTCTTATGTTCAGCCGTATCATCCCCCAATGATCGCCACAAGGATGGGTCATCCTGTAATATTGCGACTAAATAATTTGTATGCCATTTCTTAATCTTGTTTGCACTTTACTTCCCCATTTTATAATTACAAATCATGTAAACTTAGCTATATGTTCAATAAAAAAACCTCCGTACGTCAGTAAAGTTTAAAATGTTTTTGTGTTGCAGCTGTTCATGGGCGACGTTGATCACC
>JWHW01056871.1:0-10804 GCA_000931545.1 Papilio glaucus
GCCATGCCGAAGCGCCCGTTGTTCAGGATGTTCATCGCCACCTGCACACCGCACTCTTACGTTAAATCTTTATTTTAATGGGAGAAGGTGGGAAACGAACGAGCAGATCAACGAATAGTATGCGATAACCGCTGGGTCGCAGCCGTTGCAGATATACCGCGGTCGACCCGACGTGACGCGTTCTCGGAACTTGTCGGCCGTACGGTATCGTCGATGCAATACGATCAAACAAGACTGTAAGCATGGGAGCGCGTCACCTTGAAGCCGTTGCCGACGCCGCCGAGCACGTTGCGCACGGGCACGCGCACGTCCTCGTAGTAAACCTCCGTGGTGTTGGAGCAGCGGATGCCCATCTTGTTCTCGGGCGGGCCGGACGACACGCCGCCGAAGCTGCGCTCCACTATGAACGCGGTCACCTGCGTAGATTATACGTTATCATATAAGTCTCCCTCGGCGCAGATAACATTTAGACATATTTTCATTTACATAATATAATATTATGAACTGTCGCGGATGCCCACATTTTAAGTATGCTTGTTTATGAATATATCCCGCTTCTGAGCTCTCGTACGCAACAGATACACTGTACATGCAACATGACGCTATTGAGGTAATGAAGCACGAAGAAAACTCCCGCTTTCAGCATTTAACGAGAGATTTTGATCGCTAGTAATAAGCAGCAAAATATGTGAGGATTTTCGAGACGCGACGTACGCTCACCTTGTCGACGGTCTTTCCGTCTTTCTCAACCGGCGTCTGCGCGAAAACGGTCATGATCTCCGCGATACCCCCGTTGCTGATCCAGATCTTGGAGCCGTTGAGGATGTAGTGCTGGCCGTCCGGCGACAGCACCGCGCGCGTCCTGCAATACCGACCGTCACTCTTCTATTGTTGACACTGAGAATTGATACTAGTAACACTAGGTCATCTTACTATATGTGGCTAATTTTATATATTTTAAATAAATATTTTTTATATCTCTTCTATCTATATTTTTAGGAATAAGAACCAGGAGTAGGCTCTTAAATACAATTTTAATACCGAGCACATAAATAGATTCAGAAATATGCCAACAACGAAATAATTACACTTTATCCAGACTTTAACAAACTAAACAGAAAAAGATTACACAATTAAAGAATTAAAATACTAGACTTATGACAGACTAACAATTATGACAAAATGAATTTAATTATAAATCGGGCACTATTCGGCCAGAGTAACGACCTAACTTGACAATATTTGAAAGCAAAAGAGTCCCGTTGCCGGCGAGGAATCGCCTTATAGATTTTCCGTATTGTTCTCGATTCTTCTAGAGTTCTGCTGACCGGTGACGTAAGTCTGTCAGGCAACAAACTCTCGACGATACTAGCGGGTCGTGCGGGTTGCTGGCCAGCAGCGTTCGTGTTTCAGGCAGCATGCTCGCGAGATTAACTCATTATTTCTTCTACAATATATATATTTTACCGACCGATTGTCAGAGCAGACACTTTATAATTGGGCTAGGCAACTTCTAAATGGTCGGTGCATTCTCAGTTGAACGAATCATTGACAATATGAGGCTTCATTATCAGTCACTTTCTAATGGGGCGAAGTCATTGAGTGAAGTACGGTACGCATATTGTGAATATGATAAAAATGTCGTTCGACAAAAGGAAACCTCCGTCTCCGTCCACATCTGCGTCACTCTTTTCTTTTGTTGGCAAGCTGTTGCTAAACGTCAACAAAGAAAATGTTCTTGTGATGTTATTTTCGTACCATTATTACTAAAATTATAAATTACATTTACATACTGACCTTAAATTAAAACTGTTATTTATTTTGACGAGAGTGAGACTTGAATACAATGAAATCAACAATATGTTTTTTGTTTAAATAATTTTTAATATTCAAGAAACTTGACTAATATTGTTTGTGACCTCTATATCCAGTTGATAGAGGTTTAAAATTCTTTTGATTATTTTTCATTGTCCATAACATGTTGGGAAATAAATAACTTATGTAGTTAATTAAATAGTTACTAATGCTACGAAAATAATTGAAAGTAAAATCACATTTATTTGTTTACGTTTAACAACTGACTTAAGGATGACTGGCAACGAATCAAAAGAGCGGGTCTCAAGTTTCGACCAATCAGCGCTCAAAGTTTATAAGGCATAGCTAGCCATACGGACTTGAATTTGGAAGGAATATTCCCTAATATAAGGAATATAGTAATATTCCGCGTAGGGGTCAGTAAGAACGGTTTTTAAGAAATTCCACCCGCAAAGGGGGTTGCGCGGGCGTTAATTAATTATAAGGCGGAACGAAGTTTGCCGATCCAGCTAGTCTATATAAAAAAGGCGTTGTATGTATGTATGTTTCCTAAAGACTTCTAAACGGCTATACTGATTTCGATATTATTTATTTATTAAAACACTCTCTATTTAACACTAACGTTAGTAGCTTAGCTATCTGCTAAGCTGCTAACGGTGGTTTAGTTTAACACTAGTAATAATAACAAAACTGGCTTTATATTACAAAAATAAATAAGCTGCTTTAGCGGAGCGACATCGAAATGTCTCGGCCCTGAACCTAACGACATGATGGGTTACCATAACTACTCTCTCAATCTCTCTCTCTCCTACACATACACACACACACACATCTTTCCTCAATATTTATTAAGTTCTTCATTGGATCGCAAAAGGAAAGAGATGATGGGAATGTGCCGCATCGCATCGTAAGGCTGTGCAGGTTTTTTAACCAGAATGGTGTCAACAATTAGCATGTTATCGTGACGCACTTGATGGAGCCGGCGTCGGAGCCGGAGGAGGGCTCGGTGAGGCAGAACGCGGCGTACTCCCCGCCAGTGACGCGCGGCAGATAGTGCGCCTTCTGCTCCTCGGAGCCGAACAGCAAGATGCCCTTGAAGCCGATCGACTGGTGCGCGCCGAGCGTGATGCCGACGCCTAGGTCATGCGCGCCGACCACCTCAACGAGACGCGCGTACTGCGTGTTGTTGAGCCCAAGCCCGCCCTGCTCGCACGGCACCTGCAGTCCGAACGCACCTAGCTCCCACAGCCCTGATAGTGTGCCCTCCTCGATCTGTGCATCGGCATCGTTCTTGGCGGGGTCGTTTACCTGAGAAAATTACTTTTTCTTAGCACCTTATGTAGGAACGTACAACGGCAAATTAAGAACCTAGAAGAGATTATATGGCCACTTGGTGTAGATAGATGAATATATAATGTGTATAATGACTGTTCTTATGGGTGGCGTTATACTTAAAAATGAATCTAACGAGCTAGCCTCACTGCTGGTGAACTAACTCTGTGCACGCACAGAACACATTATCACGTTAGTATGGACCATGTTCCACGGGTGCTAATTTTTTTTCAGAAGAGTGAGGTGCAGGCGGCGAAATTGTAGTCCTCTTTCCCTTCTATCCTTTGCTAATAAGGATGGGATAAAAAGGGGGAAATGATTTCCCGGGGGAGGGGATCAATAGGGAAAGGAAAAATCCTTTTTCCTCCTCTGAATTACAGGTATGTATTTGCAACTCATTAGGTTGTTGCAGATGCCTATGGTCTATGTCTATGCTATACCTAATATGATGAACTGCTTGCTAGTTTGCTCCTAACAAGCCTAATAGAATTATGTATTTTTTAAACTAACCTCGTCGAAAAACTTTTCAACTGGCGGCACGAGCTCGACCAGAGTTTGGCGCTGCTCCTCGGTCAGTGGCTCGGGGAAGGGGAACACCTGCGCCGTCTCCACCTGGCCGCGGAACAAGTTCAGCGTGAAGGAGGCGCTCTGACGCGCGCCCTTGGCGGCCTCCGGCTTCGGCGCCTCAGTGGCTAGCCCTCTGCGCCCGCTGTAACAACAATAATGCCATGTACGACCACAACAAAAACAAACATACATACATGTACATACCACCTGTATATACCTCCTACCATTTGGTAGGAGGTAGGAAATAAACAGACAACATTTTTTTACTATCAAAATTCAATGAAAAATTTTGGACTATTTTTAGTAAGTTTATAAAATAATAAGCCAACATACTAAAGGTACGCGATCTTTGAACGGAACTAAAAACTCCAACCATTCCAAGGTATAAGTAAAATACCCACCACCATTTGCAATGAAAAAGAACCAATGATATTAACTTATTGACGAGGTTGCGTGTATTATGTTATATCTATATATTACTTTATATATAGAGGTATGTGCATTAGAGGGGCATGCTTTTTTAGACTAAATGATCTTATACCAGTCTATGCTGAATGATTTGAAGGTGTCACGGAGGCTATTCCTAAGTCATTATGCATGTTTTTTATAATATACATTGAAATATTATGAACATGATTATGTATGTACATTATTTTGCATACATTAAGGTATATACAATAGAATAATTCCAACGAGAAATAAACAATTTAACTAAATTCATTATGAAGATATTATTACCTACACACAAATGAAGTTTATGTAAATGTTCTGTAATAATTATGTGAAATTTATTCATATAAAAAATAGATTGCCAAAAGATTTAAGACTAACCAAGGAATTTCAATGTCATGACCATCTTCGTTGCACTGAAATATATTGCAGCACAACCATAATAATTAATCAGCCTTTTAGTATTTATCCCCACTGCAGGTGCACAGGCCTCCTCTGCGAGTGAGAGAGGGAAGGGACCCTAATCCATCACGCTAGCCCAGTATGGGTTGGTAGATGTCACATGTCATCAAATTTGATGGTTCTAAGACATGCCGATTTCCTCACGATGATTTCCTTCACCGTTTTGGTGCAGTGGTGATGAAATAAATTACACAAATTAAAGCACCTGCCTGGGTTTGAACCCACGACCTACAGTATGTAAGTTGGGGCCTATACCACTGGGCCACCACTGCTCCACTACCACAACCATACCACACCAGAATGTCAGTGTTAAATTTTTTTTTGAGTAATAGCTGGTAGCCATATCCACAAAAAAAGGACATGGACTAGCAGTATGTGTAAATAATATTATAATGGAGATGGGAGAATTGAAGTATGATATTCCCGGACACATCTGGATTGACTGAAGACTGTCTTAACTGGCACTAATCAGGTCTTAGTAACTAATTATCCGCCCATGTTTCTAGTCAAGTTCAATTTTTCCAATTGGTATTTGGCAGAGCCTCCTCAAATATGACAACAGTACTCAATAAATTACCATTCCTTCAAGTAAGTTTTTAATTTTGAGAAATGTATGTATTTCTGTAAATTTATGAGTTTGCTGAGAAAATAGATTTTAATAATGCATTTATATGTATTTAAAAGCATATAAATGCATTATTAATACATTCAATATTATCAATAAAAAGTTTTGTGCAATACAAATTTCATCAGATTATACAACACAATATCAGATCACCCACTCTATGTATTTTAATATTCTCATATATCTATAGTAGATGTAAATACTAATAGTAGTATTGCTACCATAAGTTGAAAGAGTGATATACAAGGACTAAATAAGCAGAACATACACCCAGAAGCATTTTTTTGTCAATAATATAACAAAAATATCATGATTCTAAATTTGAATTTGAGAAGAAATGTTATAGTTGATAAAAAGTGAACTAATAAGGGAGAGATGACCCACTAGGGCAATTAGACTGTACAAAGTCCAAGGCCCTTGTCTAAAGTTTATTTAGGTCACAGCTGATTTATACCATGTAAATTTCTGCCAATTCCTACTTACCTCTGCGATAACGACAATTTCCTTCGAAGACACCGACTGGCGGATCTCATTAATTTTGTTCCTTGCATGATTTACTTTATTTAATATACACACCAAAAAAATATCAAAACCAAAAGTTAAAAGCTTCAATTTATTACTTTCTAAATAAATTAACCTTAGTATGATTTAAGGACAAAGACTATGTTCATATAGTAATTAACAGCACTTCACAATAAGAGTATTTTGGTTAATTGACTAAAAAACTTCCACATCGCTAACACTTTGTCAACTTTGTTGTAAAGTTGTAATGAAATAATGAAACCAAATGAAACTGTGCAATGTGCATTTACCAACACTACAACAAAAATCAAACTTTCTTTGATGTCAATGTCAAAACTTTAGGGCCGTCTTTTTGTATTGCCGCATAGGGAATTCAAATATTTTTTTTAACAAAAACAAAACCGACATCCAACATATATATTCAAAACAACAAATGCAGTAAAATGTAGAAAATAATTTTACGCAATTAAACGTAAGAATCAATTCTTAATCATATTTATTTTTTAAGTCGGCGTCAACCAAGGAAATCTCAATGTACCAGGATGCTTTAAAGAAAATTATTTTAACCCGGGTACCACTTATTATGTTGATTCGACCACTACCAAACTGGACACATTGTGCCAATCTGAACATTCCCTGTAAATTTCATCGAAATCAGTCAGAAAATCGCACTTAATTATTCCCCTCATACACTTTCACTAATTACTCGCATCGACAGTACCCTTCAAAAAAATTAAATTTCAATTTCAAAAAAACGTTAGCACGGTTTTGGCTTGACAACGATCATATATCTAACGCGACGGAGGAGCAACATTCCCACCGCCTTGGCTTGATACACAGTCAACAAAACGAGCACACCGTCAACGTAGTCCAAGTCAATTAAATAAGCTTCATTACGAATAACTCAAAAACAACTGGTCATATCTTGATCTTATATGGGAATATATGATAACAACCAACTTAAACATAAAACATAGAAAATAATAAAGAAATACGTAGCAATAAACACATCGCTGCGCGGCTTGTGCGCGGATATTAAAAGTACTTGCGCGTAGTTTTTACTTACTTTGTAATTTAAACTTTTGATGTCTTCTAAACTATCTGTTATAACGTTATAGTGTTAAAGACAATTATAGTATTCATTAAATACTCTAGTTTACAAACATATTTATTTGGATAACGATTAATACTGAATACGAAAAAATAGCGTCGTAAATAGCGCATTACTTTTAATTCATTGTTCTAAAGTAAAAATAGTTATTGTGAGATAACCGTAGAAGATAGAGATATGCCATCGTTGACTTTTATTTAGAATTTTTAAAGATTTACAGTACTTTCTTACTTCATTTTTATGTACGTTCTATATTACATACATACGTAAGCCAAGAAAGTAAACGCTCAACTTTGTCATATTACGCATTATTAAGAATAACTCAAAAACTAGTGGTACACACACGACGAGCATTAGCTGTCGAAGAAAAAAAAATCATCGAAATCGGATCACAAATCTCAGTGTAATCGGTGTACATACATTAAAAAAAAGCAATAGAATGGGGTTAAAAACTCCAAGCTCAAAGCAGATGTCGCGAATGTTGAGTGTACCTTCTATTCGACATTGTTTTTGGTTTGGTTTGGTTTTTCCCCACAGTTTTTATCCCCATTGAGCAAATGGCAGTTTTAATCCCCATTGAGAACCTCTTCCTTTTTGAAGTCGGTTTAAAACAAAAAGGATATCAACTATTCCAGCCTAAGGCCTCTTATTGTACTTATATCGTTCTGTTGCAAATTAATAAAACTAGTATATCAGATCTGAACAGTTGAGCGAGTCGATTAATTGATTAACTGAGATGCACTTATAATACGTTTACTTTATATAGATTCCGGAAACCATCCTATCGCTTGGAAGCGATGACACATTGGAGCATTTTTAATCATTATTATTCGACTTGAAGACAACACTTAAAAATAACATGATATATGAGCTTAAAAATCTAATCGATGGGTTCCAGTTTTTATTGAACGCATATATCGTTTTGACTTGCCATGACTCAAAGATCGCGAAATGCGAAATTGTGACATTGGTTGGCAGTTGGCACTTAATTGCTAATAACATGATAATTTGACATTCCTAGAAATGTCGTGAGACCGTAAACATCTTTGTACATTTTTTGTTGAAAATGTTATTTCCATTTTTTTTAACAGTGTTTAAGCTAGGAAATTAAACATGTTTACATACATTTTAGAAGTCAAAAAAGAGCTATTGGTGTGTGTGTCCCTGTCGGTGTTATACTTAACCTATTACCTAGTAGAGGTAGTCAAGGTAATGTGCATTATCTTGTGAGATTACGTTAGCATTGTGACCACTTCCTGTTGCTAGATACCTAACACTAGCATGTAATATAGTTTAAATAAATTACGACTATTACTATAATATCATTACCACTAAATTTCAGAAACCTATATTAATTTGCCGAAAAGGCAAATTCCGGCAACTTTTAGAAGAGAATGTGCCGATACTGAACGAATATTACTGGCCCACACCTTGGTGCGTAGAATCTCGACTGCAGACGGTAATCGGCTCTGTGCTACGTTCTCTGTTGCTGCCGCCGTTGCAATTTCGACGGTAAACAAATAATTTTACATAATGAAAACAGGCTGGTGGCTATGATTCTTATTACATGAAACTTGAAAAGTTTTCATAATATAATACTGTAATAAGAATGCTTATACAACAGTTACACCACAACTCACCTGATGTTATCACACCACAAGGCCATACTTATTTTACTGTTAAAAAGTTATGAGAGGTCTTGTAGAGCCAGCCTACCAACTAACCTAGCTGAGCTGCTATTTGTTCTAAACAGTATGGTTGGCCACTTTGTGACTTTCAAACAAATTATGGATACTTATAACATTAAGGCCGAGATAATATAGATGTTACTAAGCCATGCCTTAGCAAAAGCAAGTGCTTATTGATGTTTTAATCATGACATTTGAATTAAAAGACAGACCGTATACTTTCGAAGACATAAATTAAATTAAAATTCCCATACGCAATACAATATTTTATGTACAATTTGTTTGGTATAAGTAGTTAAGTTTTTTCATTTACATTGGAATTTGAAACCCTTGGAGTCATGCATAAAAGAAAACCAAACTATTCTGAAAGCATAAGAAAGCCAAAAAAAAGATTTGAAAAGAATAGAGAAAATTGTCTTAAATATAGAAATAAGCAGATAGGTTATACATTGATACAATTCACAACAGCATTCTAAATTATGGTGAAATTTGTTCATGTTCTGACATCAATAAAATAAAGTTGCGGGAACAGCTAATCCAAAATATTTTTACTGTCTATTTTTTTTCAAATCTCACGTTTAAAACTTTAATAAGCACTTGCTTTGGATAAGGCGTGGATTAGTAACACCTCTTTATCTTGGCCTTAATGTTATATCACATTCCATGAACATTAAGCAGCCAAGTCATACATTTTAGCAGACTTGATTACAGAAAGAAAATTATCAAATATTTTAAAGAAATTAAGCTATTATTATATTTGTACACATGCATATTTATTTCATGATTAAGGTTGCAATACTTTAGTAATTTAAGAAAATATGTATGTATTTAGATACATTCTAAAATATATCTATTATTTTCTTAATAAATATGTCAATTGGTTACTTGTAAGTTCGAGATGGTGTCGCATTTTGAGTTATGGAACAGAGTGAGAGCATAATTATATATTTTTTTTAATTTAATCATTCTCAAAAGCATTTAAAATGCATCTTTTATGCATTATTTTATTGAATGTATTGATGCATTTAAAATGCCTAATCAGTAAAAATTATAATGCTACAAAAAATACTTTTTAGTAATCAATTATTTTTATTTTAAGCAAAACATCAAAGAAATAATCTGTCAAAAAAAACTATAAACCACCCCTATAATAACATCCTTAGCTGAAAGATGATCCAACCTATAATTTGCTTGGTACTTTCATAATCATTTAACCTTATTTGGAGATTGTGAAATGCCAACAATTACTTTGTTCGTCAGATAAGTTGCAAGTAGCTTATTCAGGACTTTACATGGACTTTGTGAAACAGGTCTGCTTAATTTTAATAGAGTTTATAAATTTTACATTTGTGATATTGATAGCTGCAACCATATATGGTAAACGTTGGTCAATATTCAGATGGAAAAAGTTTTGCAGGGAAGTATTGAAGCTATCGGATGGCGGGCAGGTGGCGCTGGACTGGCTGGAGGAGGGGGAGGCTGAGTGCCGCGCGGTGCTGCTCGTGCTGCCGGGGCTGACGGGCGGCGCGCAGGCGGACTACGTGCGCTCTCTGGCAGCCGCCGCGCGCCATCTACGCGCTGCGTTAGTCGTGTTCAACAACCGCGGCCTGGGCGGGCTGCCGCTCACAACGCCGCGCCTCTACTCCGCCGTCAGTCACGAGGTATGCCCACTATGCCCACCCCGCACATACTAAAACCCCAATATTGCTCATAAATAGCTGATGACGCTCAGATATTTGGGTTCGCGACTGATCCACATAGTATATTGGTCTAGTATTCAGACAATGCGTCCCGTCGAAACCTCGACATCGAATTCGCGCAGTGACTTCACTAAAGTATGAATGCCATTATTTCAGTAATTTGACGTTGTCGAATAAAAATAATTTAATGATGATTGATTGTTACTTTGCCGATGTTTCATTATCATCACGACGTCGTTAAGTGGATGCTAATGTCCATTAAGGACATAAAATATATGCAGATTTTGAGTCGTGAGGTGTTTGACATGACGCAGCCATAAATTAATCGAAACATCGGAAACATAAACATTAAATAAACGCGATGAAATCCGTGACATTAGTTTTATATCGATGTGTATTATTCGCGTAAATATAAGAAATCATTCAACAATTATTTATCAAATTAAAATGGTACATTTAAAATTAATCCTTAGTTTAAATATGGCAACCGTAATGTATATCTGCGGTGTTGTGCGCGTGCGCAGGACGTAGG
>JWHW01056925.1:13638-35049 GCA_000931545.1 Papilio glaucus
AACCCGCCTCCGAAATCATTTCGCTTTCATGTTTCACTGGAGCATGTTGACTTACATATGAAGTAGACGGAGGTGACTCTCCGGTGACCTCTTGGCTTTTGTTCTTTTTTGGTCGCCCTGGTGTTCCTTGTGTCTGTAAAATAGCATCAATATAAAATTCGTCAAACACCATAAAACCTATACTGTTCAGGAAAAAAATACTTACCTGTAATTTTCGCTTTAATTGTTTTATCAATTGTCGTCCAGAGGACTCGTCCGAAGGTGCTATGACAGAAAAAAAATAGTTTGTTAATGTAAATGCTATATTATTAAAGACTTGAAGAATTGTGGTCCCGCTTTTAAATATGGCTGTTTTGACTAGAGATATACCACGACCAGAATACTGGAGTGTTAGTGATTTACAGTGTAATATTTATGAAATTGGTATGTCCATTTTTAATCTTCTCCTTTACCTTAAAACAAGAGTCTGTCTGCTCAAGGAGTTCTACCCCTGGGAAGGATCCATCTTAGGGGTTACATTTGGAACTTCCTAAATGAATAATTACCATTCCTGTAGGCACAACTTTAGTTAAAGTGACGATTAAAATTATTGTCGCCCTTGGTAACACGTATACATTTAGAGTACACACTGTACGTATCAATTTAGAAGATATAAACACACTTACTTACAAATAAATTAAATAAGTTGAAATATAATATCATACCATGGCCTAATGGTGGAGGAGAGGCACTGGCAGGACCGGGCGGCGCTCTTTGAGTCGTACCAACTGACAGTAAGTGCCGAGACAGCTCTCCTATGCTCCCGAATTTCAAACCTTACGGCAAAGAAAAAATTTAAAACATTAAAATGTTCTATTATACAATATCATAAATCTAAAGTGCTACAATAGAAGAGGCAACAGCAGTTTTTTGTATAGAAGGTGGCAAACACGCCGGCGGTTCACTCGATATTAAGTGACCGCAATCCACAGACATATGCAACATGCTAACGAGTTGCAGATTTAATAGGAAAAAGGAAGGGATAAAGAGAATAATAACTGGTGCCGAATGGGCCGACTTGAGCGAGGCAGAACTTTATTCGACTGCTGCGCTAGGTGACGCAGGCTCCATCCCCTTCCCATTCCTTGCCTTACAACTCCTCCCTATGTAAAGGCTAGCTTTTAAGTTTTACTTAACTTTTTCTTTAGCCAGCTATGGAATAGTCTATATAATCTTGATAGTTGCGGATATTATATAGTGGTGGTCATATCACATTCAGTGGGTCACTGCGTTTAAAAAGAAAGGAAAGGGAAGACCTACTCAATGGATAATTTTCGGTAATCGAAAAAATAATACGGACAGTCTGGACTGGGAATCGGACTCAGATCTATTGGTACAAAGTACCCCACGCTTATAGAATAGTGACATTAATTTTCTCATCGGTAATTTTATTATTGCTAAATTCGTGTTTTTTAGTTTTTTTTAACTATATTTTTTATACTTATAGAAAATATTGGTATATATGTTATAGCTTAGTGTGAGTTTTAACTACGTACAAGAAATTAAAGATGTTTGAACTCCGAAATTAGAAAGATGCGGGAAGATGAACATTGTCCAGTAAAGTGGTAACGCTAAATAATCTCCGACACAAACGGGATGATGACTGTACTAAATAAAAAGACAAAAGAAATAAATGTTTAGCTTACCAAGTTTGTTTTCAGCCCAATCACAAACAATTCTTTCAGTTTCTCTAGGAGCAACTGTTGATTCCTGAAAGCCCGGACAATTATTTTTATATATATTTTAAGTTGAATATAGTAAAATAACAAAAATATAAATACTTTTGACGATTCTCCTAATACTGGCAACTGAGGCACTTCTAGCTTAATCTTCTTACGAAGACCGGCGTAACAGTACCTGTAATATTTAATCCATAGAATACTAATTAATCCATAGAAAATAAACAATATCGAACATGATTAAAAAAAGAAATGCATAAACATAAAGAAATTATAACAAAGTTTTGACATAAATTCGCTAAACATGTTTTTTATAATTTAATGAGGTAGCAAGCATTTGTTTTGTAAAATCAGTTTAAGATCATTATCCTGAATTATTATTATTTAAGATTGATCCCAAAAGGACAGGACATGGAATGCATTATAGGTATAGTCGAAAGAAACATACCCTCAGTCTAGTAATTTTTAATTATTGAAATTTAACATTTAAAGTAAATTTCATGTAAAAGTTAGTTTAGTACAGTTTAATAATTGAAACAACAATAATGATGATAAATATTACGTTAAAGATAAGGAGCAATTTCCTGCAATATCTATGAACGAAATCTTTAAAATCTTCATACCTCGAGTTGCCACGGGTTCCTAGACGACGTGGACGTACACTTGGGTAAACCTGCTTCATAACTTTGCCGAAATCCGCGGTCGATAGAGGCTTCATGTTGCTGCTCATGCAATGAGCTCTAGGTATAGACAAAAATAAAATAATCAAAAAATAAAATTTATTATGTTTACTATTCATAATTGATTAACTTTCGCAATTACATATCAACTTATAAGCAACCAGATGTATCCACATATGGATATTGATTTAACAATTAGTTGTTCTAAAATAATAAAAAGTGCAGTTTTTTCCTGTACAATGTAAAGAATGCAGTAGCTGGTGAAGATACAAGGCTATCTCTGTTGATAAATTTAAAAAGGCAGTTTGAAAATAAAAATCCCTATGTGGAGTTACATATTACTTCCCATCAAGTGGACTCACTACTACTATACACTCCTTTCTTTACTTTACCAACCCCTTCCCATTTCCTATGTAAAGGCTGGCAATACACTTCTTATGTTTATGAGCATCAGTAATAATTTACATTATGTAACCCTGCATTACTGTAAATATTTTAAAACTAAATCTGGGTAAGATTAGATTAGCCCAGATATATTCCATCTTTTAAGTGGACCCACCACCATTAAAGACTATAACTATTTGATTATAATTTCATCTAAAGATAAATTGTTATATAGTAAATACTATATATGTATGTGCAGAAATAGACCTTGATGATGATTCCTTAAGAAGTGATTCTTCCTATGCTTTTTCCCAATCATTTGGGATAAGAAGTAAAAGCCATCTCATTCAATGAATAAAAAATATTTGGAAAATAATACTCACATATACTCATCATAAACATCTTGCTTTGGTAAAGAAACATCAGGATCAACTTCCAAGTGTGTCTGTATCCATGTTACAGTTTGTTGAAGTTCAGCACTAAAAAAAAAGATAAACTTATGGTATACACATGGTACAAGCTTTTACTTCATTAATAGTAATTTGCATACCGTGAACCTAATGGATTGATTGGTTGCTTCAAAGGATCGTGAGGTGGAACGCCTGTTGGCAAACGAAGGTAGAGTAAAAGTCTCTCAGCACCACTTAGAGCCTCAACCGCTTCTAACAATTGAGTTACTCTATGCCGACCTTCTTGACTGAAAAGCAGTTGGTACACACACATTATTATAAAAAGCATAAGCAAATAGTGGCCAAGAACACATTCCTACATATTTTTAATAATAACAAAGCAATTATTTTTTACTTCCCAATATACACGATATTGTCAACACCACAAGGTGTTTTCTGACTCATACACCAGGTATTTTGTATAAAGTAGGTAATTACTATTACTTTATTACATAAAAGGTTTTAACTTTGTGGATTGGGCTGCTTAAATTCAACAGTACTATTACAATAGCCATTTTAAATTGTCAGTGCACATTTCTGTGAACACTATTTTCAGAGTTTGTCCACAAAGGTTAATAATACAATTATATGTAAATAAAGCAATAAAAGCACCAAGGTTTGGTTTTTTGTAATAATAATATTACAGTAATGTTGCAAAAGTGAGCAGCAGCATCTATGGAGAACTTATATCAATCAGATTAGTGATATACTAAAGAAGGGCAATATAAAACACATCTAATGTTTATAGTAAAATAATGACTATACTTCTCTGATTTTCTCTCTGCTATTTTATCACTATTTTTATTTTTCTTTATCTGTCTGTGAAAATGTACCTACATATTTTATGTTTTAACTAATTCTTTAAGCATGTATTTAGGATAGCAACCAATTTTCTGTGTGGAAAATGTGTAAACATATAGTATAACTAGTGTTTTTTGTAGATAAGAATCTCATAAATTAACTATATTTCTTGGAAAGATTAATAGTGTTAATGTTACTTAAATTAATAATATTAATAAAGCAATATGCATTTTACTGAAAGTAAAAATGAAATTTGGTTTTATAAAACTTACTTATAAGTAATAGTACTATTTTGTGTATTTATTTATTACAAAACTGTATTTTTAATTTTACATTTTCATTATGATAACAATTCCTTGATACTCAGTGTAAGGTATAGAAGTGAAACGTAACAGAGGTGTAATAATATTGAAAGCTTGATAAATCTGCGATACCTGAGAGTGTTCTCGACGATTTGTTGCATAGAAGTTATTTTGCTCGAGTCCATTTTGGACTCTTTACTGGCACCTGGAGCACTATCAGTTCCTGGAATTGTTGATGGTCCCGGGATACTGATTGGAGCAACGACACTTTCTTTATCGTAAGACGCAGTTTGCCTATGTTTTGGATGATTGACATTTTCCCGATGAAGTTTCGCGTCATCCACTAATTCTCTTTCGGTTTTAACGTTTTTTGTGTTACCATCAGTAGCCCAAGGTTGAAATGGAGTCGTATGGTCCATTCTAACCCATGCAGGTTGCAAAAGGTTTATTGCTAGCCTTCATACTGGAACTTTTGTATCACAATTTACTATGCGTAACAAAACTCCATTTTCTTGACAATTGACATTTGATCAGCTGTGAGGTGAGGTGAGGTAGAGTGAAGGGAGGGAAGAGAAAAAGATATATGGTTCCTAGACTTACAGCCAGCATTTTGAAGGGAAAAGTTGGCGCTCAATAAAAATATTTAAGAAATAAATACATGTTTTTTTTAAACATATATATACATAAAGGGGTAAATTCATTATTATTATTGAGTAGCGGTTTGCCTAAAATATAAGTGATGGCAGATAAGTTTGGTAAGATCAAACCGTTACTGATGTCTTTGACAAATTAAGCCTTTATTAGGCAGATAAAACTGAACTTAGTTTTATAGTTTGAGTTAGTGTGCAGCTTATTGCCTTATATTTATAGCTAACAAAAGTGTCACGTGTTCTACAACCGTTAAATTATTGAACTAAGGCAAGTGTTCTTTTAAATACTTTACATGTAAATGATTTCGGTCTATTGGTGAAAAGTGACGGTAATAACAAATTCTTGTTAATGCTTTCGCCAAATACTGTCTACTTAATGTTACTAGTGTATAGAAACAATTCTCTTTGTTTGAGACAAATAAAAAAAGGATGTTTTAATCATCCGACTTTGTACAATGGTTAAAAATTTGGTAAAAGGTTCATTATATAAACCTGACGCACCACGCTAATGGTCAGGTGGTGTATGATATACAAGCCGTTTTAAATATGAGGATTAGGCAAAATAACGAAAGGGTGGTTGGACTTTGCTGAAAGCAGACTCCCATTATATGCACCCCTGTTGTGTGCGCAGCATTCTTTGAATGATTGTCTTATTATTTAACCATCGACGGGGGAGACACAAATGAAGAACTTGCGTGTTCGGAAAGCAACTGGATAATTACAGTATCGATAAAGTATACGTCTTAATAAGCTGTGGTGAGTACGTTCCATTTTACTTAGTACAGTGTGATTCAAGGTGTATACAGTGAGATAACGAAAACGTTTTATCGTTGCTTTAAATTTTACTGATATTTTCAGTTGCCACCCTTTGTGGAACGTTTAAATTGTACATTAGTACTTTTCTTGTGTTATTTAAAGTTATCTATGAGTCTCATTTTATGGGACGTGATTCTATGAAGATTTATGTACTGTTCATCGATAGCAGGTTGGCAAGTAATTTCAGTTTGCCGAATTATAGAGCGATGTTTGTTACGTTATTCTTTTGTTTATGTTAAATATTCCTTTTTGAGATTTTTTAATTAACAGACACATTTTACTTTTATTTCCATAAGGGACAGAAAACGAGACTTACTTAAGATTTAATGTATGAAGTCTATAGTGTGATTGTTGGCAAGCTGACCAGTTGACCGACAAGGGCTTGCTGTAATTTCAGCGAGATTTATAAAGGTGTTGTGTATTGTGAGCTGGTTCCAAGCAGCATGTTTACCGCTAACCCAGTGTTTCTGTTTCAGTATTGTTCGCAACGCTATGTTATTTGAGAGGTATGCTAATGTAAAGGAAAAGACAGAAGCAGTAGGTTCAATAAAATATCAAATGTTTAGCTGGAATCAGGCAACTCATGTCGTGGCGCAGCATATACTGCTGAAGTGTAGATAATTGTCTCTGATACCTGCACTATATTCTCCAAAATTATGCAGAAAGTTGTACTAAAGGACGCTTTCAGGCTTATGCATTATAATCAGTTTTACAAAAAAGGTAAACGACAAACTGAGGGACGATCCTTAAGCTTGAATGTTGGATTGTGGAATCTCTATTTCCAAATAGTTTAACACTGCGACTTAGTATTACGAGTCGGATATTCCGTCATTCGCGATGCACTGAATTTTATTTTTATTCGTGTTAAAGTCTGAAGCTATTTATTGCTGTAACACTTTCCGAAAGACCTTTGTCAGTGGTCGCTTGAGTGCACGCTTGCGCCCATGGTAAGGGTAACCAAAAAAAAACATAGAAGTCACTTTCTTTTCTTTCCTCCAAGAAATATGCTTTAGACCATGGTTGCACAGACTTATGAAGACTAGGGGCCACTCGGGCAAATCATGGACTGATGGCGGGCCGGCCGCCAGAAGTATAGGTAATTAAAGACAATAAAGAATTGATAATAATTTATTTAAATTCATAAAGAATTTATTAATTTGAAGCGTGGCACTGCATAATCTTTTTTATATCTGGCTCAAATTTACTTGTAGCAACACGTAAAACTGCTTCCAAACTTTCATTTGCAAGGCGATTTTTTGTTTTATTATTATTTAGTATTGAAAAAGTTTGTTCACATATATAACTTTTCGTAAAAGTTCAGCAAGTCTCCTTCGTTGAATTTTTTGCGTAAATCTTGATCGTTTTGAATGTCGATAATTTCTAACTGCATTGACTCTGGCGCATTTTCAATTGAAATCGTGAAAGGATTGCTGAATATGTCCAACAGAGTTTTCACTTTTTTAAACTCCGAAAATCTGTCTTGAAAAGATTGAATCAAAATATCTAGCTTTTCTACATAACTGAAATTAATCGCAGTTTTGTTGAATTTTTCAGCCATTTTCTTATAATTCGGAAAATGATTGTAATTTCCAGAATTCATTTGTGATCTGAAAAGTGTCAGCCTGCATTGAAAGGATGATACATGAGCGTAGAGCTGGGATATCAGTTGATTTTTGCCTTGAAGCCGTGTGTTCAAGACATTCAAAAGATTTGTAATGTCAACTAAAAAAGCCAAATCACACAACCAATCAGAATTTTTATGTTCCGGGACATCCCTTTGTTTTTCCGCCAGAAATATTCCAATTTCTTCTATTCAATTTAGAAATCGTTAGCCACCTTACTTCTGTATAATACAGTAAATCTCCGTATTCGCTTTCGATGTCATCAAGGAATTGTTTGAATTGTCTGTGATTGAGTCCTCGTGATTTTATAAAATTTACAGTCGAAACTACCACTTTCATGACATTTTGAAATTCAATTTTTTTAGAACAGAGGGTTTCTTGGTGTATAATGCAGTGAAACTGCATGAGATCTTCAGCGTTTATGTTTTTTCCTTGCAGATGCTTTTTCAGCAAGGTAACTAGCCCGGAATTGACACCAATCATCGAAGGAGCACCGTCAGTCGCAACTCCCGATAATTTTGATAAGTCCAAATCAGTTTTTGAACACTCATCCAAAAGTACATTGAGTATATCAACTCCTTTGGTTTGACCTTTCAATCAACACATTCCGAATAACTCTTCTTAGACTTCATAATCTTGAGTAACACCTCGTATGAATATGAGAAGTTGAGCTGTGGAACTAATATCAGTGGATTCGTCGAGTGCTAATGAAAAAAATTCAAGGATCTTAGTTTTTTCAATTAATTGTTCCGCAATATTACCTGACAAAGACATAATTCGTCTTTGGATAGTCATACGATTCAGTTGAATTTTCTCAAACTTTTTTGCTGCTTCTGGACACATTTTCTTAGCGGCAATTTCTATGCATTCTTTTACAAAATTGCCATCATTGCAGGGGCGACTTCGCTTTGCTATCATTCGAGAAATTTCATAACTAACTTCTGTAGCTGTTTCTGAATCTTGAATGGGTTTTGTAAACATAGCTTGCTGACCAATAGGCTCCCGTTTTAAAGACAACATTTTTTGCTTTCTTAATTCGCCTGTAAACTTAAATCACCCATTCTTTTTTTAAATAATTGATTAAATTCCTCAGAAATTTTAAGATTTTATATCTGAAATAATGACGTAATTATTACAGTTAGAGATTCTGATAAAAATTGTAATTTCTTTGTTTTATTTTAATATTTGGCCAACATTAAAGCTAAATTTGATTAAAATTGTTTAAATACCTAGGGAAACACTTATTAATAACAGAGTTTTACTTACGATTTCACAACACAATTATACACGGCACGTTAACAGGAAATCTACGTTGAATGTGGATCAAAATATATGACACCGGCTAGTTAAGTTAAAATCTACACTAGAACTATTGCCTCCCCAAAACACTATTAAACTACACTTATTCTCAATCACTTATTACTTCGTATATTACAATACAATTACCAATAATGAATCATACAACATTACGCTCGAATGTAAATTTGATTCAAATATGGAATTTAAAATTTTTATAGGAGCTTAGATAACAACCCTACATTTTATCGAAATCGATAAATAAGCGTACTTCGCTATTTAGCCTGTTCGGTTGGTAGCATCGTTTTTTCTTGTACATCAGAAAATACGACGTTAATATTTCATATTGGTTGTAGATATATAGATCTCTGACTAGTATAGTAGATATCTGTGGTTGAGATTTTATGCCAAAGTGAAGTTTGTTCGAAGCCAAGCCTCTTATAAATCTAGTTATTACATTCTCTTTGGAATTAATTTTTAGTTTTACCTACTGTTCTTATTATTTTGTGCACTTTAGGTTATTTGACACAACGATTTGAAATTGACTTAAACCTCCTAGCTACTTTGTCTTTAGAACTTTTAATTGTTACTAATTAAATGTTTATGTTTTAAGTCATTTCTGGATTAGTCAACAATTTTGTTTTAATTATAAAAATAAATAATATTTAAGGTTAACAAGCCTGTTTTTTAAGCGTTTAGCATTATTGTCAGCTGTTGTTTTTAAGATTCGTAAAAGATAGATTTAAATTAACACGATTTTGTTTTTGTTTTCAGCCATAAAATGGACGATGAAATTGATATTGAAGAACACGATCTATTGGATAATCCTGTTATAAAGAGATTATTTCCCGACTTGTCGATACTAAAACGAGAAGTTATAGATGACTATGATCAAAGTTGGTACATATAAATATATTTTTAATATCTTGTTTTATAGGCATGTATATATCAATAGACAACAGCGCACCTTTTCATTATTCATATTTATGCATCAACTCATTTGCTTATCATTTCTAACCCAACAAGCCAAGTTACTTGGCCCTATACAAAGAGCCTGCTGAGCAATGCGGCTTGATGTGTGATACATCTCTTCACTCTCCATTCACATTCAGCCACATGACAACTAAAAAGCCATGGCTCTATGAGTGAAAAAAAATTGTTATTAAACAATTATTCATGAACAGATTTTTGTTTCCTAATATCTAAAAAAAATCCTAATATTCTATATCTGAAGATTTTCGAAAAACACCTGCGACCTATTTTCGTTAAAAAAACATATTTGTTTAATAATTTCATTCATAACTAACCATCTGAAAAATTTTATTCACATTAATGATACTGCTGAGGAAGCTGAGTCTTTAGTTGTAACAGCTTTTAACAATTCGCAGGAGAATGGACTATACCTACAAAAATAACTGAAGATCTATAACTCATCCTTAACATGATCTAAATGTTCTAACCGATATTTAAAAATTAAGGTTCACAAAAGTACATTTCTTTTTCATTTCATCCTTCTGGAATAAGCTAACATATTGGTATTCTCTTATTTTACTTTAGTTTTGATTTATATGTATATATAGATTATCTTTAATATTTCATATTTTCTCATACTCCATTATTGTGACTGATAATTTATTATTATTCTAATTTTCTTAATACATAACAATATGATATATGCAATTTCATTCGTGGGAATTTGACTTGGTTTGTGAGTATAAATATTTATTTAAATTTTTCAGGACCTATGTTAGAACAAAATGCTGTTAAAGTTGACTGTGTCCAGAAATTTGAAAGTTTAAATGATAATGATCCTCTGCCATTAGAAGAAAATATAACTGAAGACCAAGATAGATATAAAGGTATTGTGCCATTGCATGGAAACAAAATAATATTGGGGTCAAAACCAAATAAAAACAAACCTGAAAGAAATGTTTGCAGCAATGCTGTGAGTTTGTATAACACAATGGTAAAATTGACAGATAAGAAACCATTTTTAGACAGTTGTAAGAGGTACTGTGAAATCTGTTTAATTCTCTTTCCCACCAAAGAAGCTTTTAAACTTCATAGAAATTCTTATCATATGGATTTAAGTACCAACTATTCTGAAATAGAGTCTTATTCCGAAAGTATAA
This sequence comes from Papilio glaucus, assembly GCA_000931545.1. NCBI lineage: Eukaryota > Metazoa > Arthropoda > Insecta > Lepidoptera > Papilionidae > Papilio > Papilio glaucus. Next base: position 24,489 of record JWHW01056925.1, read on the forward strand.
AAACACATGAACCTAAGAATATTTTTAAAAATAAATGTAACATATGTAATAAAACATTTTCTGGGATTTCAAACTTAAATAAACATATGAGAAATATTCATGTTATAAAAAAGAAATCTTTTAAACAATCTAGAAAGATAAACAGAAATGGAAACATAAATATTAAAGATAATGTACCGAAGCCAGCTGTTTCTTGTTTTCATTGTAATGTTATATTCCCTAATATGCAATCTCTTATTGAGCATTTATATGATACAATGGGAACAAAGAAACCCAACAACATTAGAAATGAAGAAAAAGATGGCTTACATAACCAAAACTTATCCAAAGGTGTTGAACATTCAATTTTAAAAGCTAACCAAACTTCTGAAAACCTGAATAAAGTAAAAATTAACAAGGTAGGGTCGAAAGATCCTGCGATTTTTGTTTACAGATGCAGAGTTTGTTCTTACTATTTTAATAATGCCAAATTTATTTCATTGCATTTGTTTAAAAAACATAACATTAAAGACAGTGCTCTACCAGAAAAAATATTGTACGACCCAAAGTGCAAATTTTGCACATCTGAATTTTCAAAGGCATCCAGTTATAATACACACATCCAAAAAGTTCACAGAAAAAAACTATTTGCAAAGATTTCAAAAAAATCCAAAAAACTAACAAGCTTCTCAAAATGTGGTAGAAAGGAAGAGAATGACATATCTATTAAACTCATGAATAAGGAAGATACCGCTTCATCTCCCCCCACACCCATTTTAGGCAGTAAAGAGAACTATGTTAGTGGTATTTTAAAGTCTGTCTTGTTCAGATGTAATAGATGTGACATTCATTTTTTAAATTCACAAGTTGCAATGGACCATGTTGGTCACATAGAAATTTTGCTTAATTGGAAATGTTCAATATGTAAACATATTTTTAAGAAAAATGATGAAAAAGATCACATGGAGCAACATTTGGTGACAAATGATTTTACAGTTTATTGTATTTCTGAGTCTACACCATCTTTAATCTTATACAATTGCCCAAAATGTTGTGTGCACTTTGATGAAAATTTGTTTTTGCAACACTTTCCAGTCTGTGAGACAGTTTCTGTTAACCATGTAAAATGCAAGTTATGTGGTATTCTGATAGAGAATAGTCTTGAATGTTTACATAATGATCATCATCGAAAAGGTATTGTTAAATCAACTGATTTTGTTATTGTGAATTCTGATGTCATACAGAATAGCAAGAATGAGGTTTCTTGTAAAATGAACCATAAAGAATTAACAGTAAATCACAAAGAATTAACAGCAAATCATAAAGAATTAAGAACTAGAAATGTAAACATTAATAACGAAATTCCGACTGTGGACATCCAATTGTTTAAAGTGTATTATTGCCAAACTTGTAAATGTTTTGTTAATGAGACCACAATATTGAAGCATAAAAGCACAAAATGTTTAGATGATGAGCCGACAATAGTTTGTATATTGTGTGGCTTGATATTTCCACGAAAAAATACATCTTCCCATTCAAGGCTACATACCAAGAAAACGGATTTAACACTCCAAGATTTCGAATTTTACGATTTGAAAAGAAAACCATTAATTTATCCGCCCATTCCTGAATTTCCACACTGCAGTGTTTGTGAAATATACTTTCCTCGATTAAATTTTAAATTAAGACATATTTGTGGTGCGGAAGAATACATCACATGCTCCAAGTGTAAATTGAAGTTTTCTGAATTAGGGTATAAATTACATATGAATTACCATGATTACAGATTACATAATTATAAATCATTGACTAATACAACAGAGAAATTGAATACAATACAAACAGCAGAGAAGTCGAATTTTGAGGGTAATAATAATATAATTATATATACCTGTAAACATTGCAATGTGTCTCTAAGCGATTATGATTTAGTGATAGAACATTGTCAAGAGCATTTCAATCCAAATAAAATAAAAGGGTCTAGCGACGTATGCAAAATCTGTAATTTAGTATTTGATAAAAAATATTATAAGAATCATGAAGAAATTCACTTAAGAAACTTCAATAAGAAAAAATTTAAAATTATCGAATTTGATACATTTGGTTTTAAGTCCGATTATAATTCATGGATTGAAAAAGTTTTTAACACTTTGCCTCAGGAGCAAAGGCAAAACATTATTGATGAGTCAATATATAAATACGAAAACAAAATTAAAATGCAAGTTATTCAAGAGGGGTCCTGGCATGTAACATTGTATAAGTGCGACATTTGTAATTGTTTTATTGACCCAAAGGTTTTGATCAAGCATCTTGGGAATAACTGTCAAACACTTCGAAATCACACATGTAAAATATGTTTTATACCTTTCGTTTCCCAAGGATTTAAATTACAACACGAAGAAATTCATAATAAGCCTTTTAAAGGATTAAAATCATATAGAATTGTGCTCTTTAATAGAAAAGACGACGAAGCGTTGAATAGTTCCCTACATTCAGATAACTATTTTACTTTACACAAATGTACAAAATGCACTGGAATTGTTAACAAAAATGAACAAAAAGATCACTTATGTAATAGGAAAGATTTAAAAGTATGTACGCATTGCGGACTTTTGATATACTCTAAAGATTTTAATTCACATCTATCCAAACATAAAATGTTGGATACATTTAACCCGAAAAATATGAAAATTATAGATTTTGACCGAAGTAATGAAGATAAAGATGACAAGAAATACGACAAAAAAGAGTGCTCTTCCAAAAGAAAAAAACGTGATTATCAAATTTATAAATGTAAAAAATGCCAAGTATGCATAAGCGATGAACGAAGTTCTCTAAAACATGATTGTTCTTTGGTAATTTCAAAGTCGAAATGTTCAATCTGTGGATTTTATTGGGAAGGGAGAAATTTAAAATATCATTATGCTCTACATGAGTCCGATTGCAACTTCGCAAATGATAATATTACGTTAATAGATTTCGATAATACAGAGTCTCGACAAAGAGACTGTAATCTTGCTGGGAATTCTATCGCAAACAATGTAGTTGAAGAAAAAAACAAAGTTGTTTCCCCCACAAGGAGAGAGGTATTAAAAAATACAAAACCATTCCATGAGGAACTGATAAAACTATATAGATGTCCTTGTGGGCTTCATTTCTTGGATCGTCATTCCGTTGTAACGCATAATTACGTGTGTAGTTTAAAACCTAAAATTTCTCGGCAACAGTGCTCAAAGTGCGGTCTTTACTTTAATCCGAATATATTATTTAAACATTTAGTGAAACATCATGGTAATAAAGATGTTATATACAAATTTGATATAATTGACGTATTAAATAAGAATCATGGGAAAAAAACTTGAATTGGTTTCTTTTGTTTTAATTGGCTCACGTCTTGTTACGTCCTGTGGCCCGATAAACTCAGTGAAAAGAAAGGATTGTCATCTTTGTCTACCCCAGCCAATATAAAATACGAAAGCTTAATAAAGAAGTATCCTGTGCACCCGTACTCAAACAAAATGATACATCACTAACATTGACGTGACGACTGATCGGCTATTTGACCGCGTTTCGCTAGATGTATGAGTATGAACTTATTTCTTTAACTTTTTTTATGATTTTACCAAATTCCTTGTTATGTAATATCAATAAAAGCTCTTTATTGTCATATTTATACTCACTAATCACACCTCAATATACCTAGTTTTATTTCAAGGTTTTACCTTCCTTACTTACCATCTACCTTCTTTTTGTTTATTTTTGGTCTTAGACAAAATGGACAAAGTATGAAAATGTAATAAACAATAACTTCAATATAATGAAATAATAAAATAATGTACAATGAAGCATATGATTTTTGAGTGAATGTGCAATGATATGGTCAACCTTAATGAAGAAGAGTGAATATGAATAGGCTGTATGCTAAACTAGCCCGTTACAATCGAAAAAAATCGACAACATCGGGTGGAATGGGAAAGCGCTATAACTGTGTCCGCGGCTTCGTCTGCGTGGAATAGTGACTTTGGGCAGCATTTTTAATATTTAGGCTAATTATATTGCTAATACTAAGCTCCCCCCCCCACTCCGGGCGCGGCGTTTGGCAAGTTTCTTACTTGCATTCATTTCAGTTTCACATTTTGTGATGACTCCGTAAATGTCTTCTGACTTCGCAAATTTCTGAAATATTCACATAAACCATAAAATGAAATATAGTGCCTATGTCCTTCCTCAGGTTCTAGACTATATCTGTACCAAATGTCATTTAAATCGCTTTAGGAGTTTAGGCGTGAAAGCGTAATAGAGACAGTTACTTTCGCATTTATAATAGTAGGGATTGGCTTTTTCTGAATATCCCAGAAGATTTAACGAACATTAGATTAAGTGTATTTATAGTAGTTTTCGTTTAGAAATGTTATCGTGATACAAGTCACAATGTACCTCACATTGTTTATTTGAGTAATCTCTTAATTTTTATCATCATTGAAGGTACATGATGCGATGAATATCAATTAACTATCTTAACGTTATCATTTCATATATTGAAAATATTAAGTTTTCTTAATAAGAGTGTTAACAGTGGTAGAACCTGGAACAACATCTGTTGCACGAATGGGGCGGTTCGACCGGTGAAATACCACGACCGCACAAAAAACAGGCGTGAAGTAGAAGTATTCTGCGTTTCGTTTGATGAGTGAGGTGGCGGAGGCCTAATTTAGGTCATCTTCCCCTTCCTACCCTTTCCTCATAAGGATTGGGTGGGAAAAGGAGGAGGATTAACCGAGAAAAGGAAATATCTTTTTTCCTGTCTCCCCGCTTCTGTTCATTAAAGGTAGGCAACGCATCTGCAACACATTTGCTTGTTGTGGATATCTATGGGTAGCGATCTCTTAACACCAGGTTCCGCTTGCTCGTTTGCTACCTTCCATAAAAAGGGTCATCCATTGAGCCAGGATTATCATATCAGTACAATTATTTAAATTTTTTATACTGTGTATTTAAATATGTATGCTGTTGGTCTGTCCCTAATAAATACTAATAAAATAAACCGGGATTGCATATTTACATTCATCATCTTTAAAGTTGTGCATGTGACAAAGATGCGAGTCTTACAGAAATGAACTATCCCGCTGAAATGCCGATATGATATTGACCCAGGAGTATGAAATTTTCTGAAAGATCCTAAGTCGTATTGGTTAGGCAATACCGCTGGCTGGAGGTAGATTATTTTTCAAAGCGGTTGTTGGGCGTATTACAATTATCAGGTATCACCCACATCACCTGGATGGCTGGCATTCCTCCACAGTGCGGTTCTTGCGAAATATCCTGCCACGCACATCCGCGCTCTGGAACGGTCTGTCCTCGGCGGTATTTCCAAACCAGTACGACTTAGGGTCCTTCAAGAAGCGAGCGTATCATTTCCTTAAAGGCCGGCAACGTATCTGCAGTTCCTCTGGTGTTGCAGGTGTTCAGGGCGACGTTGATCACCTGGGTGTTACCGCCGCTCGTTTGCATCCTACTCTTATAAAAAAATAAAAAAAATTGTACAATTGTAATATGCCTACCATCAGTGATGGTGTGTATGAACGTTTAGCGAAATCAACGGAAGAAATAGTTCGACAATTATCCTTGGGATATGTGGTAAAAACAGCTAAGAGATGCGACGTCTTTTTGCAAGGCCAGAAGGTCAAGCCAATCAGTAAAACCTCGGTCGTGGAAGATTTGAATTGCTCTCTGTTGGATGCGGTCAAATAAAGAAGTACAGTATTTCATGTGAGGCCACACTTATGCCTTGTCTTATACAGTTGAAGGCAGTGAGCCGGCAAGAAATACTACTTCGCTCTACTGAGTATAGGCCAATTTAGCCTTATTTTTCAAGAGAGTGCGAAATTGGACGTCGCTCGATTTGTCGCCGAGAATATCAATCAGAAAACAACTGACTAAGTTAAAGTTACAACGAAGGTATTTTTGCGGTACACGTGCATTATGTCTTTTTAACCGACTTCAAAAAGGAGGAGGTTATCAATTCGTCTGTAAGTGTTTTTTTTATGTTTGTTACCTCAGAACTCCGCAGATTTTTTTTACTCAAGATCCGACCGGTAGTTTTTGAGTTATTCTTAATAATGCATAATATAACAAAGTTGAATTTTACTTTCTTGGCTAACGTGGACTAAACTATAGGACTTACATTAAAATGATGTATGAAATAATTGTAGCGCTTTACATAAGCTAAATAAATGTCAGCGATGACATATATCTATCTTCTATGGTTGTCTCACAATAACCAATTTTTTTCTTAGGAAACATTAATTAAAACGCATTCGCCACTTACTACGCTATTTCGTCGTGTTCAGTATGAATCCTTATCCATTTAAATGTGTTATTTATCAAGAGAATTTAATTTAGATTATAATTGTCCTTTGAACTATATCATTCTACCAATACCAATAAACCATACCAATAGTTTAGAAGATATCAAAGTTTAAACTACAAAGTAAGTAAAAACTACGCGCAAGTGACTTCAAAAGCCGCGCAGTAGACGGCCGGGCTTAGCGATGTGTTTCTATGTACTTTTGTTTATTATCTTTGATTGAAAGTTGGTTGTTATCATGTTTTCCCATATAAATTTGATCAACATCTAACCAGTTGTTTTTGAGTTTTTCTTAATAAAGCGTATTTATGCTTTAAAGCGACGTTGTATTACCCTGCTCCTACTCTTTAGATAAACGATCCTATACCAAGTCAAGACCGTGATTACGTTTTTTTTAAAAAATTCATATAAGCCCGCATTTTCGAAAGCCTGTTTTGCGTTCTTCACTAGTCTGTTTTGAAATTGCCCTGGAAGTAAATTACCTAATTTTAGATCGGCGTTCCGTCCTATCTTCGTTTGTCTCATTGACTAAAAATCGAAAAAATAATAATTTTTAAACAATAACAAAACCGACTTCAAAAAAACTATTCAAAAACAACAAATGCACTTAAAAGTATAAAATAATTTTACGTAATTAAACATAAGAATCAATTCTTAATTTTATTTATTTTTGGAGTCGGTGTCAGCGTCAGCTAAGGAAATATACGAGGATGCCTTTAGAAAACATTTTACAAATGAACTTTGTACTATACTAGTGACCCGCTCCGGCTTCGCCAGGGTAACACTAAATATGTTGATCCGATCGCTTCCAAGCACCGCTGACGCCGACTCCAAAAATAAATATGATTAAGAATTAATTCTTATGTTTAATTGCGTACAATTATTTTATACTTTTAAGTGTTGTTTTTGAATATAGTTTTTTTGAAGTCGGTTTTGTTTTTGTTTATTGTAGTTAAATTGGACAACATTTTATCGACCCCAATCTGAATCATCACGCAATGACGTTCTTGTTTTGTACCTACCTATAATATTTACGTGTGAGAAGAGAGCGTAATATATCTTCATATTGCGTCCTCGAGTCTGTCTCACGAAGGAAGTTCTACGGCAATAAATGGAACTAACAACGTAGTTATTACATTCTATTTGGGGAATAATAATAATGATTCAATATTGGTGGTAAGGTCATGTTGTTATTGGTGCTCGGATAGACCGTGGAGCGGGATAACAATAACTCCCATTAAATATGGAATTTAGTTAAAAACCTTATATAAGATAGGAATGTTGACAGAGTCGAAAAAAATTAAATGATCAGAAGAAGCATTCGTAAATTGGAAACCATATCAATGCAAACATGTGGAGCACTTGGGACAAGACGAATATTTTGGAAATTTTGTTTAAATTATTCGCTCCGACAGTGATTTTAGCATGTCTGGAATAAACCGTTAAACCATAACTGCACATTTAAAAAAAAATAAACAGTAAAATTGAATTCATCCTGATATTAACATTTGGGGATCTAATTCTAAAAAAGAAGGATAGAACATTCCGTGGCGTTGCGTCCACGGAACTTCTTTTGTGTGACGGACTATCTATAATCAATATACTCTTTGAAAACTTGATAGTGATTTGATTTGACAGTTGAATGGTTGACAAATGACAAAACGCTAATTCAAAAATGAATAAACAGAAATATTATCATGACTGCTTCATAACATAATAAAAGTTGCCCGTTGTAATGATAAAATGGATATAATATTGTTTCAAGTATAATACTATAACAAAGACATTAAAAACAAATTTATACAATGTTTCTTTACGAGCGTGTCTGCCTTAGACTAGGTCATTTAAAATTATCGCGTGTTATTGTAATGGTTTCAGTTATCCTTTTCGTCGTTCCGCTTTTTACGCATTATTATTTGTCTAAGGTAATTTATGCATTTCAATTTTCTTAACTATCAAACTAAATATGGCTAAATTGTAAATAAAAAATATTCAAATGGCATCTATGTTCATTTTATTTTTGACTGGTGAACACCTGTGTTAGACAAATATAAGCTTGTACATTTCCTGAATAATTTAAAGAACTTAAGGCCTTGTGATAGCAATGTATGGATTGCTTAGCCTGGAATTCAAGTTGTTTTATTATATTTAAGTGTGTGTGAGATGAAGCAGTTGAGGTGCTTTTTTATATGCAGCATAAGGGATAAACAAGCATCGGGTCGCCTAATTTAAGTGTTCACCAACACCCATGAACGTAGCTTGTAGTTCCATTGGTTTTTTTTTCCAGTATGAAACTGCATCTGTTGCTTTAGGAAGCAATTCTATGCGACATACTTTGGAAGCTCTGGGAGATATATCAACAATGAATATAGTTGATCTTAAGTTAAGAATAGAAGAGATGCTTAGAATTAAGGTATGTGAAAGTTCTAATATTTGCCTGAGATACATAAAAAATACTAATTTGATATAAACTTTCTTGCATGTGTATTCTTAATAAATTATTTTCTGATAGAGATATTTACTTGACTAATGTACATGGAGATAATGTTTTGATATTTTTCATTAGGCTCAAAATATGACTTCAGAACCATACCAAAATTTGGTGTCGGCACAAATTTTTCCAAATAATTATTATATATATTATAGATTTTTATATATATATATATATAAATCTATAAGCAGAAACTTTATTAATATATTTTAATAATATTTTTATTTTGAATTCTCTAGAATACCAAATAAAAATCCTTAAATTAGAAGAAAATATGAAATCCTAGAAGGTGACTTATCATTTTTAATAAGCCACCATTATTAATTAATGTAATGTATAAGTGCAAAATCTAGAATATTAACATTGTCAGGCCCATATAAGGTGAAATGCCAAAATGATAAGTAGCTTTGCTATTGTGTTTAGTTTATTGCATGGTACAAGTTATGTCTTCTTAATTCTGTAATCTCACTAATCTCCAGGTTGTCTCGGTGGACTGATTATGTACCATACATAACATTACTGTCACCTGTGTGTCAATTGAAAGAAAACTGAAGAAATAGGAAATTTTAGGAATGTCTGTTTGAACTTGTGTCCTTATAACATCTTTAATACTAAATTGTATATATCTCTTTAGGCTTCCGTATCTACCGAACTACGGGAATTAGAAGAAAAGCGCGGGAGGCTCCAACGTGAATCTGCAGCTGCAAGCGCTAAAGCCGACAACGTCAAAGCAGAATATGCGAGGGCTACGGCGGAGTTGCAGCGGTTACGGGTTTCCGCGGACCAAGCGCGCCTCGCTCAGCTCGAAGCGATCCGGCGCGACACCCCAGAGCTCGCACCCCCCGCCCAAATACTACCCTCACAACCACCACCCATACTCCCACCGATAAATCCGTCTTCGGAGATAAACTGTCGAATGCATTCATGCTTCGATCACTCCCGATGTTCACTAACTTCTGGTTTTCCTATTTATTTCTACGATCCCGATGTCTTCTCTCCTCTAGCCGGCGCTGAAGTTGATGGATTCCTTAAGACTACGCTGCGGCAGACTCTCGGGTACAACGCCCATCTCACGGAAAATCCCAATGAAGCTTGTGTATACCTTGTTCTAGTGGGAGAATCGTTCCCTTTCGAAAAATCAGTTTCGTATGTTTTCCATTTTTTTACATATTTATTTGCTAGTATTCCAACTTTGTTCTTAACCTATTCATTGTAATTTCAGGTCGACAATAGAGCCATATAAATTGTTAAATGAAACCGCAATCAAGAATTTACCTTACTGGGGGGGAGATGGTCGTAATCATGTGCTGCTGAATTTAGCAAGACGAGAACTGTCGGTGGGTTCGGGTGACGCTTTCTTTGGTGCATCGACTGGCCGGGCCATGATTGCACAGTCGACTTTCACGCTGCATCAGTTTCGAACAGGATTCGACTTAGTGACCCCGCCGGCGCTGGGCCCACCTGGCGGCGATGTGTGGTCCGATTGTGCACCAATGGCCCCAGCAAGGAGAAAATACCTTCTAAGGTATGTCGACTGCGCCTTATTATTTTATCGTTAGAGTTTTCGTGTACATTGATAAGTGACATTTAGTTTTCAGGGTTCACAATCACTGACTACTTCAGTTCAAAAGGATAACGATACCTTTTTAATAGACCGCCTCAAGAAGATGGCTAGCATGGCTCCCGCATCCGATTTGTTTTATCTACAGTTCGATTGCGACCCG
>JWHW01056925.1:45620-59099 GCA_000931545.1 Papilio glaucus
GCAAGGTTCCTTACAAGACTTTCCTACACGAATGTTTACTTGCCTAGCTTGATAAACAATTTCAATACTCAATATTTGTTAGTTATGCCCAAATTGTTAAACGTGAGTAATATCTCTGTATAAAATATGCAGTGTAAAAGGGAACAAAAGTTTAGCATACACCTTATACTAGTGGTCGGCACAGCTAGTGTCTACATAAATAACATCGGTGACAAGTTTCGGACGTTTTTCAAAGGCCCGGACAATGAGATAAGATTATACTAGTGACCGACGCGAGTTACAGTTTGCTCTTAATTACTGCTGCTCTGCTTGCTTGTAATTTATGCAGTTTAAGGTGCGGATTACAATTATTACACGAGTGTAAACATCTATAGAGACCTACTTAATCTCTTTCGACCACGGCACCAGCACTTGTAGGTTATTACTGCACAAATTGAATTTGACATTATCGCTAGCGTGTTCTAGCTAACGCATTGACTCTCTCATTGGATATGATCATAGGATGAAAGATCCTCGAGGAAGTACTGAAAGACCAAAGTAATTTCTATTTGCGCTAAAACAATTAGTATAAATTTATTACTCATTATTGACTTCCTTACCATGAAATTAATTTTCATTTCGATTGTGGGAACTCCATACATATGAAGGCAATGGTTTAGCGTTTTGTTACCTAAACCTACATATGACGATAGGTACTTTTTGATAGTTTAAATAATCGAATTATCTACTAACTGGAAGCTAAAACTGATTGAAGTTAAAACCGCGTTTAGCCGCGTTAGACGATATTTTGTAGGCGAAAATCTTATAGGTTCGCGTGAACAACATGCTTAACATGCGAACGTCCATGAGTTAGTCTCTGAGTTTTCACTTCTGTCGGCAGTCTTTATGACTGCATGTGCGTTTTTTAAGTATAACTTTTGGTCGAGTTAAATCGAGTGTGCAATTCCAAGGACGCATCATGTTTTGGTACATTTCGTTACATGAAAGAGAAGAAAGATATAACATATATATGGAGCAAAAGGGAGCAATGTATAAACGTAATATGGTAGTAGTAGTTGTTTGTTTAATGTTACTTGTCTTTTGTACTATCGTGTTTTTATTCCATTTAATTGGATTACTTGGTAAGATAGGGATAAATATGTATACATATGTATATACGCTACATGTATGTAACTATTAAGTAGTTATCAGATATTTGCACGTAAGTGGTGCTTTTACTGTTTGCGTCCTTGCCGTAATGCAATTTTAATGGTATTGTCTCACCGGGCATTCATTATTAAATATTTACAATGTCAATGTTGTTTCAACAATTAAAACAAACGTACCAAATGAAATTGAAAAAAGTAATCATACAAAAACGATCTATAGCTTATATTATCGAGGTAGACAGGGATAGAAATTGCTATTCATATATCGACTAATAACTAATCGACCTAGTCTATTTCCCCATTCAACAAACCCGTTCTATAGCAAAGTAAACAATATTTACGATATTACCGATTAAGCTTAAACTCAAAAAAAGCTCGGAGATGGTTCGCCGGTTTTTCTATCGGCGTTTCAAAAGTTCCTGATCTCTCGCTGTTGTGACTTTGTGTTTCTCATGCTATGCGTAATTTCGCTTGTCTTGTTTAACTGGCAAAGAGGTGTTCCATTTTATCCCTTTAGCTAAACATAACTAAATGCAGTGAGGCGTAAAGTTTTACGCAAAAGAACAAACAAGACTTTACGTACCTTAGCTTTTAGCACGACTTAAACGCTAAGAATCGAATATAATATTTATTAGAATAACTTTACATATTTGCACTTATCTATATTTGTAAATTAAGTCATCGCTGGGTAATAAAGTGAAGGGGATTACTATAAATGGTCGGTGTTACGGCATGTGTTACTAGAAAAAGCTATGATCCAATCCAAGCTGTAATGGATGACGGGTCGCATTTAGACGTGAGCGTACGCGGCCGGACGAACGCGCGGCCTACACAAGACAACATTCAGATTATAAATTGTCAGGATAATGCCATTGTGACGAGGACAGTTAGCGGAGTTTGTCATTATTCTATTTGTCGTATATAGCACTGTGGGTTGGCGGAATTATTTTTATTGTCACTGAACCCCTACAACCCATTACGACATTTTCCATGTCACACTCAAAAGCTTAAAAGTTAAAAATGCACCAAGGGTAGCAATGCCTAGCAATTATTGAGCGGTTCTAGGATAGGAGAGCTACCTTGTCTGTTTTTTATAATGAAAAATAATATAACCCGCAATTGATGTAAGTAGCGATATGATTAAACGTTGTTGTTCTGTTGTCATTTTCGCGTTTGGCAAGTAACGTGAAGAAACAAACAATATAACTTCTTAAATATCCTATTTAAAGATATTATAAGAATTATAATATTATAAGAATAAGAATAAGAAGATTATACTATTTTATCACTGTTATGTAGCGTTTTGACTATTGCTAATGTTCTATTGTTTTAAATCTAATTGTATTCAAATTACTACAAAATGTTTCAAGTTTTTTCTCGATTGTTTATCGTGAAATAATTGTAATAATCTTCGACACTGGTAATAACGGATTCATTGTAAATATTTTGCAAGTATTTGTACATTGCAACTCCCTACTGGTAAGTACCGAATTTATTTCGTTTCTGAAGTAAAGAAACGGACTAGGTAGCGATATTATCAATTTCGTTCGTAAAATCAAACGTTTGACATGATACGTCAAATTACTGACAATTTGACGTATCATGTCAAACGCAACAAAACTTTTTCTTTTTTGAGAAAAATCTTTTTTAGATACTACTTTTTACCTTAATTTTATATAACTATCTTGTACGAAGGAACATATCGTGTAATTATCTTACATTGTAAAAATTGCAAAATATCAGTTCACGATTTCACTTCGACGCTTCGTTCGATTCACAATTTGCGGACAACTTATATTGCTAGTGACAGTGATGAATACGCAGGACGCTTAGCGTGTTAAAAAAACTTACCCAATGGTCGTTCCAAACGTTGGCCACGATTGCGGATCCGAAGGAGCGCGCGGGGTTCATGGCGGAGCCCGTGTAGTCTACGGCCAGCAAGTGTCCCAGGGTTACTGTCAGCCCAATCGCCAGGGGCGCAGTCGCTTTGCTGTCCGGTTTGTTAGGGTCACACACCTAGAAATTAAAAATATTTTATAAAACCATAATATAAAAAGTATTTATTGAATCTAGTTAATGCTATTACATATTTATTTTTTATTTTATTGCTGGTAACAAGAGCCTATTTATCCAAGCAACGCCAAAATTTAAATTGCGACTTATGACAAAAAAAACACATGGTTAGTTAAATGATACATTAAGTGTATGCGACTTTTTTATAAATTGTCGTGACGATCTCAACGAGTAAAAAACAATCTTGAACTTGCGTTAGTCGCATCGATGATAGCGAAATTTTCGGTTATTGACATCTCATATTTATCTTGATGTCACCGTATCGTTCAATTTATAAAGGTAAGGAAAATTTTATTCGCCTTAATAGTTCTAAAACTAATATACTCTAGATATTTATCTCAATTCTCAGCTGCTGATCTCGCCATGGGTCGGCTTTTATGAATAGGTATACTGTCGATTCGAAATATTTGTGTGTGATTTTTTAATGGAAGAAGGTGGAAAACTAGCAAGCAGATCACCAGAAGTTAAGTGAGCGCTACCCATAGACATCCAAAACAAGCAAATGTGTTGCAGATGCGCTGCCTACCTTTAATGGATAGAAAAGTTGGATCGACAGGAAAAAGAATATTTCCTTTAGTCAGCGGATAGCTGACGAGTAATTATGAAAAAGTTAATTAGTAAAATACCAAGCCAAAATTGTGAATGCGGAGAGAATATTGTGATACGACATGTCCTTGGCATTTTTACTGCAATAACGACATCTACACAACATAAAAAATGAGTGATCGAATGCAAAGCTAACATAATCCTGTCCTTTTATCTCTGACGCAATATTAATAAATTGTCAGATAAAAGCAAGTCAACGATGTGCCGACGTTATTTATTGACATTATATATTACAAAAAAAAACACCATAAAAACCTTAACACTGAGGTAATTCAATTGTAAATTTGAACGTATACTATTAAAATTAAATTTCATGCAACATTAACTTTGAAACTGTGGGTGCCTATTTGGTTATTGGAATATTGCTCAGGACATTCATTTACGATTGTTCTGACTTGCCTTTGGCATTTTCGGCACATTCCAAAAACAATTTTTGATTTGCTTCGAAATCGTCAGATAATTTTTGTCGTACTTCTTTCTTTCTTGTTTCATCATATTCACTACTTATTTCATTCTCTTTCTTAAATAACCAAACCGAAACTTTATTTGACCTCCTTGCAATATCTTTATCCCTATAATCTGATATTCTTACTTTCATTGCTAGTAACTCATGCCATCTTGCATCCCACCATACACCACCTTTTTGCATTCACTCCATATATATGTATATTTGTATGACTGCACCAATTTGTAAATTTGCTTTTAAATTGAAAAATTTAAATTAAAATAAACACATTTATTTATTTCATGGTACTTCGTAGGTTGTCATTATAGCGGACTGTTCAGCGGAGCATAATAAATAATCCCTAACTAAGCTAGGTCACGAAATCTGAAGTTTCCTTCGTCGAGTTTCGGATTATTTTTATTAGCCAATAATAAAGAATGAAGATTGTCGAAGTCGTATAAATTAAAGAGTTTAGTAGGTATGGTAAAAAATATGCGCTCAAGCCCATAACCCAGAGGGGTCGGCAGAGAATGTGGATTTCCATTTGGCGCAATCCTGACACACCTCTTTCACTTCTTCTACGTCCATACATCTACGCATACATGCTCGTCCGTTCCGTTACGGGTACTCTTTACATCGCCCTTCTTTAGTATGTCACAAATCTGATCGATATAGGTTCTCCTTTGCTGGTAACGTTGCCAATGCTGCAAGTCACTTTTGCAACATTACTCTCTCACCCATCTTTTCGACATGCCCGAATCACCGAAGCATACCCTTCTCGTCACAACATCCACTTTTAAGACTAGTTTTTCTGAATAGATTTGCGGTTCACCAAACTTCGAATATCCCCGAAATATATTGCACGTATGTAGCTTTTCTTGTGATGTTTTTCTATACTGTAGACCGTATCAAAATCGAGGGTCATATCCAAAGGTGTGCTGCTTATATTTTAAATTTTATAATTTAAGAATACCTCGAGGATAGTAAAATAGCGCTTCCCAATTATTTATTACGTATAAACTATGTTGAAATGATTTACAAAACTCTACTTACACCACATACGACGAAGACTAAGACGAATCCCAGGAAGAACTCAATCCCAAAGCCTTGCAGTTGTGTGACGTCGGTGCCGAGCCCGGTGACGCCCAGCGAGCCGGCGGCACGGTCCGGCGTGAAAGCCTTCAGCAGGCCGGAGCCGGCAGCCGCGCCCGCGCACTGGGCGACTACGTACAGCACCGCGCGCATTGGCTTCACACGCCCGGCGGATGCCAATCCAGCTGTCACTGCAGGGTTCACGTGACCGCCTGACACATGGCCGATTGCCTATAGACAAATAATATGTATTTTTTATTGCAGATGAAAATAAAAATCGAACCTTGGTACATGCCGCGCATTTCATATAAACTTTAAAAGACCAACGGTATCAAAATGATGTTGTCAATATACACATAAACAAAAGACGACACAAAGGTGAATATCTCCATTTTTAACTTAAATAAACATTAAGATCATAACTGAATAATATGTAGCTCGTGATTGATAAAAAAAAAAGACCCGAATGTGTGACTACTAGTATTCATTACTAAATGTGGGTAATTGGCTATGTTAGATGTTTGATTTTCAAGCTTGATTGCGATGAAAGCTTCGTAAAGGAAACTTCTAAATAACCGGTAAATAATAATTACTTCTAATTTAATTATTTAAACCAATGCACGAACTACATTGTAATTATTGTGTTATTTAATTATAAAAATCCTTAAAAAAATATTTAAAAATCTATACTTAAAAATCATGTCACAATACAGATTTTTCTTTATTTGGTACAAAAGAAGAGTTACCTATTGAGAGTAATAAAACAGTATAAAGTCACAATTATGCAATCAGCGTTATCGTCCACATTTTTATAGCTCTATGTAGCCGCAACAAACTATTAAAATCTAAACGAAGACTTTGTCAGACAGGTGTCAGATATATAAAATGAAATTTGAATACTATTAACTAAATATAGTTTTAACGAACTAAATATATATTATTGAGCAAGTTATTAATAGACCATGAACATATAAACAGGTTGCTTAATCTGTTATTTAATTAACTAGGCAAACATTATTCTAACAGATAGCGAAACTTTGAAGCCATTAACAAATGAATATATTCATTAGAATCGCGTTTTATTTAAATTCTACACACTTAAATTACTTTAAAATTACTGAAGATTTAAATGATTTCTACTTTATACATCTTTTGTTCTTCATTTAAATTCTATGTCGAGTGCTGTTATACATATTTGTAGTCACAGAGGAGCGGCGATTCACTTGATGTTAAGAAGCCGTGCTTCCTCTATAAGTCTCTACATCGAAAATAATATGTAAGAAATACTTACAGAAACGATCGCGAACACGGAGAGACCAAAGGCTAACGCTATGAGCACGATGTCAGGCGCCGCGCTCGCGCCCTGCGCTATGTTCACGCACGCGCCGCACCCAAACAGATTCAGTAACAGGTTACCTGCAAATATAACTCTCACTTTAGTATTTCATTGTACGACATAAATTTACCTCATTCCAGTAAGGGGTGAGATCAGTTGGACATTTTTTATAGGGACATAAGAGCAACGGGTCGCCTAAAGCTAAGTGATGAAAGCGCGCGGTAGTAGAATGCCAACCATCCAGGTCGTGTTGATGGAATTTGGAGTTCTGTCGTATTGTGCGATTTACTTAACGTTTGAAAATACGTCTGCCTATAATTCGCTTTTATTCAAGTTTTTTTACAGTGCTAAATCAGAGTTTCCACACCATTATGGTATACATCCATTATTGGTATTGGGAGGAGGGTAATATTTGATTATACGACTTTTTCGGAAAGTCTGGTTATTTGCTAAGATCATAATTTGTACGTTTATAGTCTAGTCTGTAAAATATTTATTCTATGTTCTTACCAATGAACTCTGCTAATATCGCTTTGACGATGCCCGAAGCTCCGCCAGACAACTCGTCCAGTCCAAGTTTTCTTCCCAGTTCGCCCATTGTTCTGTAGAAAAAGAATTATATTTTTAAACAATAATTTTGTCTCTCTCAAAATAAAACTTGAAGAAAGAGAGCTTGTTAATTTTATTATTATTATTTCAATCAACACACTTAGTCCTAATTCATTAGCAATACTTCTTTAATGATTTTATGCACTAATTGTCACATACTGCTAAAGAAGTAAGTTTTAAATTTTTATAATAAATGCTTTGTGTAATAATTTAATGGTGACAATGGTTTAACAATATTTTTGCAAATCACAATAAAAAAAAATTAAATATCAAAGTAATAAAAAATGAGTACAGGTTTGACTTATGTTTTTGGTTAATATAAATGTGTTTATTTTTTTTTTATTAAAAAAAATACAAGCCATAAATAAATAATAATTTAGAGTCATAGGCCAAGCTTACGCCCGATTTTTTTAAATTAGATACATTTTAGCGTCTTATAATGTCGACATACCTTACTCTTTTATTAAGAGATACTATACGCTTTGAACACTATCATGCGACTATAGCTTTAACAACAGATACAACTTTTTATATGCGAAAACAACGGATGGAATCGAGGGCCTATCTGTTTTAATTCGTCTGAACTGCATATCGGAACCGGTTTATCATTTCCGAGTAAATTATTCGTGATACCGCAGCCTCCTTTCGTATCGAATGACGTTGAGTCGGGAATACCGCCATGACGTGCTGACTGTGACGTTCGAGGAAAAATATTTTTATAATATTTTTATTATTTTTTAAAATATGATCCTTTTAAAAAGATTTCACATTCACGGATAATATAGAGTACATAGTGTATGTTTATGTAAATGAATGTGTCCGTTACACATTTTTCGATTTCTTTCAGAAACAAAATCCGTAGTATTATTTTTTATCTCTAGATGCTAAAATAAAATATAAGATAATACGGTGTATTCGTATATCCAAAGTTTATAGTAGCAGAACACATCACCTGTAATTTTTGTTATTACACTAAATTGTTATTTGAAGAAAAGGTGATCATTAAAATGTTACCTGGAGACTTCTTTTACCTGATCAAATTACTAGTTTATTCCAACATGTTTTAGGAGTGTGTATTAACAGATTTTTACAATGTTAAAAATATTTAAAATGAAAATCAGCATTATGAATAATGCTATATTTTAAAAAGTTGTTATTTTCTTTACATACATCCATTGATCAATATTAGGTCGAAGTGTTTTGTCCTTAAGTATTAAATTTAAATTACCTTCAACTTTCATTTTACGCGTTTTACCTTATATGAAAGTAATACTCGGGTAATATAATCTTAAATATATTTTATATGCACCTTGACTTTATTTGCGATGAACTTTTGACCGTATGCGGCTATAATGGTACAATGGTGCATATTTTACGTTTTATACGAGTAAATACGTTTATTGTATTGCGGGAAAATGTTTGTAGACTCTGTACCGGACGTAAATTAGGTAAATTACGCTAATTACACAGAAAGTATTCGGTCTGTTTGTCGCTCTGGATGTGACAATTCATTGAGGGGAAATTAGGGACCACTACTTCCGCTTAATTATTTAGTGGAAAGTGTTGCGTTATAATTATAGCAAACTGCATTTTAAATTACTCATATTGTTGGTCAGTAAAATACATAACTGTTATCTACTTTTTTTTTGACAGGGATGCGGATTCAAAACTACGACCTCATTATTCGCGAACCGTATGTTAAACCTATTGGCTAGTAATAATTCTAATATTCTATATTTGATCTAGCGTACAGTTACGTACAGAATGTTAATCGAGATAAATCTTATAATATATTCCATATGTTAGAAGTTTTCATGTTACTTTTTTTAAATTATTATATTCGTCTTGCAGAAATTACAAGTATGTACGTAGAATGTTATTAATTACTATACCTATTACTTTCAGTAAAAGTTACATTCGAAACTGTTTTCTAAAAGACATATTACTTCCTTCATTTAATATTAGTACAGTTTTCCTCTATGAAAAAAATAATAGAACCTTTTTACAGTTTTCCATACGAATAACATTTTTTTTATGAATTAATAATCATACACAGGCGACATGTTTATATCAATAGTTAGTCAATAGTAGTTAGTTTATATCAAAAGGTCACTTTGGATCTATTACAAAGTTATTTCCATGAACAGCGATTACTTGCAGTTGCATAAACGACATTTGCCGGCATTATACCATGCGCCTTGGCGAAGTGTAAGGAGGCACAAGGCTCCGCCGTTCACCGTGACCGATACCAAAACGAATAAAAATATGCATCACGACTCATTACGCCTTGAGTTGCTCATTTATATCCACACCTTTTACGCCATTGATCGCTAGCTGTATTATCTTAATTATTCCAAGAATCAAAAAAGGAAACAAATCGCATGGAAATATCGACGGCTGTTACGTTCGGAAAGTTTTTGCCAATGATGTGACGCAGTGCACATTATAGTATTAAATTGGAAAATAATTGTAATATTTTTTAATTTGTCATACACCTAGTAAATGCTAATGGTAAACCGAAGAACCGTAATCTTGGTTGCGTACGCAATACGGATTCAACTATCTACTTTAAACAATTCTCCTTATAAAGATTCTACTGCCTCTGTTAGTTCCTTCTGTTAGTATTAAAAAATATGCCTTAATATGTCACAGTAGTCAAATATAATTACATTTTAAATTATTTAAGAAGAAAAAATCATCACACACACACATTTGTCTAGCCGTATAATAATAATATAATGAATAAGCCTTTGTTTAGTATGTTTCCTCTTCTTTTTTGAGAGGTAAGGTGCCGTAATCGTGTTCGAATTAGGTGTTTCGAAGACATGCCGGTTTCTTCACGATATTTTCCTTCACCGTTTTTGGAGCAGTGGTGATGAAATAAATTATACAAATTAAAGCGCCTGCCTGGGTTCGAACCCGCGATCTGCATTACGTAAGTCGGGGACTAAACCACTGGACCACCACCGCTCATTGTCCAGCCTTGCCTCGATGTAAATTAAATTTCTAATAAAGTTCATAATAAATTCACACTCGTATGAAAATTAATCATGCGGTACATATTCATAATGCCTAATATGATTACGTTGTTGCTTATTCACAAGTTATGTAAGGACATGTAAAATTTTTGTGTAAAGTTTGCTACAGTTGACATTGTTGTATATTTAACGTATTCGCTAATAGATAGGGGCGATAAAGGAAGGTATGCGACGTGTTGCTCGGTCTGTTTTAACTTCAACATCATTTGACAGCAATGTCCATTTTTTGTTGTATTATCTACTCTAGAAGACTGTATTTTATCATTGCTATAATGATAGGTTGTTGTTCGTATTTTTTAGTATGTCATAAGACTGATTTTTGTTTAACCACCGTTTAGAGAGTCCTATATCCAGGTCTGAACTTCCGTAGATTCTTATTCTATAAATTCTAAGATTTTACAGCTTAAATTGAAAGAGATTAGCGAGCTGGCTGATGTATAATTTGTGGCCGGCCGCTTGCCTGACGCCAACACTCCTTGGGAATCAAAACACAATTTTTAAATAAATTTATGAAAAAAAACAACAAAAGATCGTTTGGATCCTTCAAAAAATATAATAACACTTAAATACTACCGAACACAATACAGGCATTTTCATTTAAGTTGTGAGTCAGTAATTTTAATAACGTCACATTCTTTTCTAAGGTCAAGTTCACACATGAAAAATAAAACTAAGCAATTTCTATTTTCAAATGAACACGCACCTAATAATGATTAAACTTTTGTACTTTGATATTACCTTTCCTGAGAGCTATAATCGTAATATCGTAAAAGTTAAAACTGTAATAAAGTTAAGCAAGACTTTGTCAATTCAATATCGATATGTTCTAAAAATGCTAATGGAGGTCCGTTTTAACTAAACTAAAAAGTATCACCATTACTGATACACGTCCACAAGGGTCATTATGACTAAACCCTAGCCCTATGATTATAATGACATTTTGTCATGTTAATGTCGATGTGTACGTGTGATTGATTAATACAATATGCTTTGTTTTTAAGAGTTCAAGGACATTGTCGTTAATAACTATCTTGTTTCTTTTTTATAATTATTGCTGAACAATAGTATTTTTTTATCAATTACGATAAACAAAATAAAAGGTTATATATTTCCTTTTCATCCCCTCCCCCGTCCAACCCTCTTCCCCTTTCCGTCTTATCCTTATTAGGGCAGGATTGGAAGGGAAAGAGGTCTGGGTTTGGGCCTCCGGCATCTCACTCACGTAAAGTTGAAAGATGTGCCAGTATTAAGTATAATTGAACACCGCCTACCCTTCTGAATCGGGGGTATGAAGTGTAGTATATTCACTATTGTGCTTCACCTCTTAACTCAAGTTATATTATGTGTCATCTTATACTAAGTGGTTGTGTAAGTATAGATAGCAGATTAACTGGCAATTATAATGGATGACTACTGTTTAATATTTTAATCAAGCAGGCATTAGCACACACGGCCTGACAATAATAGCAGCTATTTCCCCTGCGTATACTCCCGCGTGGTCAGAATATAATTTGCTTATAAGAATAACAATGTATCTTTTAACAATGCACGACAGTTCCGATGTGATTTGGCGTCTGTCCTTTGAGCCAGGGCTAAGCATTTTCCTTTGGGACTTTACTTCGGAATAGTTTTTGCAACACTATTGTTTGTCTCGTTTATAAGGTGAGGTATCGTTTTAAAACAGACGCGTATTTGTGTTGACCATTTTGAATTTCGAATTCATAAAGGATACTGTTGCTTCACTTTGAGCAATATATTACATTGATTGTCAGTGCTACGTGCTGGAATGGGTAAACATGACTATGTAATATGGGTAGGTATATAGTAAAATATCCAAGAGAAGTATACGTATATATTATACATAGGTATAAATCAGGTAAGTTGCTTGTTTGCCTGATTCACATATAAAAGATATCTCTTCGTTTCCAGTTATTATTGATTAATAATACAATACAGATTGTATATAGATTATAAAATCCTTGTGCTAAACTAAAAGTATGATCGTCAATGTACGTTTGGGTGATTTATATTTAGCAAATTACTATGGTTCGTACCTGTCGGCCACTTTTATATATGACCATTAAGTATGTTAAACTACCCATATGGATAGAAGCAAGAATTTCATAACACGACCTGTAAACGGCCGCATTATGAAGGATTAAGGCTTCTGGGTGAACCCTCTAGACAATTTACTCTTCATAGGCTCCTCAGAATCCAGTGTAAGGCCAAGCTCTAGTGACAGTGAATAAAACATACGCGTGTGTTTGTATATTAACAGTTATTGTGTTACTTAGTTTTTATATGAAGTTTTTACCGAAATTGACCAGCAGGAG
Source organism: Papilio glaucus (assembly GCA_000931545.1). NCBI lineage: Eukaryota > Metazoa > Arthropoda > Insecta > Lepidoptera > Papilionidae > Papilio > Papilio glaucus. The sequence goes on from JWHW01056925.1 coordinate 58,301, forward strand.
ATAAACATTTCAAGCTCACAGCGAGATCAAGTTAGGTGCCGACCTGTTCAACGAGTGTACAGCTTTTTCAAAGTATCCAAGATAAAGAAACTGCGCTTTAAGATGGTGCGTTAGATAAAATTCTTCGACAAAGCAGTTGTAATATGAGTACAAAAGTGGCGTTAATAAGGTTACATTTTTTATCCTCAAAGGGGACAAAGACCTTCGTTTAGTGGGTAATGGAAGTCATGGCGCGTGAGTCGCTTTACAACAAAATGGCGGCGTCAAATTTGAAGTAGAAAAAATATATTTGTATTTTGCTTCTGATATTTTTTTATTGTATTAAGTACGACAAAAATCATATTTTTGTTATTTGTTGTGTTATAAACAAACCTGTATTCATAAATATTGTGCAGCTTCTATTTTTGCATTAATAAAAAACTAGGTAGAAGCGAAAATAAAGACAATCGAGATGAAGGTTTTTAGTAAGTCATTTTTTTATATGAATAAACTGCCGCTTGACCACGATCCCACCTGATGTTACGTGACGATTAGAGTAACAGGCTATTCACTCTTGTCTTGAAGGCACCTACGTCATAGTTGGACGGAAACACTGATGCTGGCAACTTGTTCCAATACTTTGCCGCGCGCTCGATGAACGAAGATTCGTGCGAATGCGCGATACATCCACTACATGTACAAAAGGACGGATAGAAGTTGTATCTCGTGTCTAATCGTCCTATGGTAAAATGGTGATGGGGAATCAACTCGTGTAATTCCCGCACACATTCCCCAAAATGCATTCTGTTAAACACCTGGC